>JBBPBX010013603.1:7054-27132 GCA_038048925.1 Garcialebias charrua
AGGGGCTGAACGGGAGAAAGACACCAGTCTTGTTTTCAAGGGAGCATGTAGGTCCAGGAGCTCCCCAAGAGATTGGTTGTAGTAATCCACAGAGTCATCTGCAGAAGGATGATTGACAGCGGTCAGGATGTGAAGATCAGCAGACAGAACATCAAGGGAAATGTTTTTAAGGTCACGGAACTGGATGGGTCGTTTTGGGTTTGAAGCAGGCGAAGATGAAGGCACTTCCAGGGAGATGACCCTGTGGTCTGAGACACCCAGGTCATATACAGATAAGTTATTGATGAGTACAGTGTCTGTAATCACCAAATCCAGAGTATGCCCCCTGCTGTGCGTAGGGGCGTCAACATGTTGAGTGAGATTAAGAGAATCCAAAAGAGACTTAAAATCTGTTGCCAGAGGTGAAGAGGAATTGTCCACGTGGATATTCAAGTCGCCAAGAAAAATAGTCTTCACAGGGGAGGTGCAGAAATAAGTGAAGAGGTCATGTATCTCTGAGTTAAATGAAACATGCGGTTTGGGAGGTCTATAAATTAATATAACATTCATCAGGAGTGGGGCTTTGAAGCTGAAAGCCAGACATTCAAAAGAAGAAAAATCCTGAGAAACCAGATGCGACAGCCCTAAACTACTGCGGTAGATTACAGCCAGACCACCACCGCGGCCAGTGCTGCGGGCTCTCTGCAGATAGCTGTATCCAGATGGACAAGCTTCATTTAAAGAACTGTACACATCCGGTCTATGCCAAGTTTCTGTGAGGCACATGAGGTCCAAATTCTTCTCCAAAATGTGATCATGAATTAGACATGATTTGTTTGAAAGTGATTGAACATTAAAAAGTTCTATTTTAATACTAGTTGGAGCAGATTGTTTTTGAAGAGGTTTAAGCAGACTGAAGTCCACTCCACGTTTTCCTTGCCACTTCGTGTGCTGTGGACTACAAAGGACCACAGACGCAGCGTTCTGATGACGTCGTCGAGGTGCGACACGTCTCTCAGACCAGACAGTAGCAATCGAGTCAGAGCCAGTTTGCCTAAAGTGAACTAATTTCTTTCGAGAGCTTCTATGGATGTAACGAGGTCTACGCAGAAGTCCCAGTTGTTTAATGGTCGAAATAGAAGGAGGAATGGAGCAGTTGTTAAATTCAAACAGCTGCGAAGCGGAGTAGGTCAACATTGTTGTCGATCCGGTGGAAGCTAGCACGGAGCTAGCCGCTAACAGCAGGCCCACGGCTCCAAGAAAGATATACAAGAAGCAGAAAGAGGTAATTTGAATGATCATTACCTCGAAGAGGAGCACAGGAGAAAATCCAAAACAGTCCAGAGGACCCAGGAGGGTGACAGAGGCAGCAGGTAAGCGAACAATAAATGCAGCTACGTGGTTTTTTAAGCTAAATTCGTTCTGGAGCTAGCGGGAGCTAACAGCCCCCACTAATAAAATTCCGGTTAAACTAGTAAAGTTTTCTATCTAATGAATCCAGCAACAAGTCAAATCTTGGCCTGGCTGCAGTCTCCTATCCTGAGCAAGCACTAGGCATCAGTGGAAAGGAAAAACTCCCTTTTAGAAGGAAGAAACCTCTAGCAGACCCAGGCTCAGGACAAGCGGTCATCTGCTTTGACCGGCAACTTATAATGTTTGCAGAACCACAACGCAGTCAGAAAAGACAGTTGCTCTAAAACTTAATCACAGAAAGGTAAAAAGGTTCAAAGAAAGGTAGAAATGTCCGCGTCAGCTCGTACAGGTGCTGTACACAGGCAAAACGCCTGCCGCACTCTGCGTTCAAGAAAGGTAGAAATGTTCAAAGAAAGGTAGAAAGGTTCAAAGAAAGGTAGAAATGTCCGCGTCAGCTCGTACAGGTGCTGTACACAGGCCTAGGCCTGCCGCACTCTGCAATCGAGAAAGGTAGAAATGTCCAACAAGGCTCGGTGAAAAAAAACAGCAGAAAGTAGTAAAAAAAGGCTTCAAAGAGCAAAAAGTATGAGGAGCAGCGGCAGCCAAGGTGTGCCCGCGTCCGCTTCCTCACAGGTGCTCTGTCACAGGTGCTCTGTCACAGGTGCTCTGTCACAGGTGCTCTGTCACAGGTGCTCTGTCAGTCACAGGTGCTCTGTCCTTCACAGGTGCTTTGTCCAGCCTTGCCACCGCGGAGCTTTTTAACCACCTCGGCGACCTCAGCACCAGAGATTGGAGAGCCCGATCCAAAGTCCCCAGGCTCCGCTTCCTCAGTGGAAGACGTGCCAGTAGGATTGAGGAGGTCTTCGAAGTATTCCGCCCACCGACTCACAACATCCCGAGTTGAGGTCAACAGCACGCCATCCCCACCATAAATGGTGTTGGTCGCGTACCGCTTTCCCCCCCTGAGACGCCGGATGGTGGACCAGAATCGCCTCGAAGCCGTACGGAAGTCATTCTCCATGGCCTCTCCGAACTCCTCCCACGCCCGAGTTTTTGCCTCAGCAACCACCCGAGCCGCATGCCGCTTGGACTGCCGGTACCTATCTGCTGCTTCCGGGGTCCCACAGGCCAAAAAGGCCCAATAGGACTCCTTCTTCAGCTTGACAGCATCCCTCACCGCCGGTGTCCACCACCGGGTTCGAGGGTTGCCACCACGACAGGCACCAACAACCTTGCGGCCACAACTCCGATAAGCTGCCTCGACAATAGAGGCGCGAAACATGGCCCACTCGGGCTCAATGTCCCCCGCCTCCCTCGGAACGTGTTCAAAGCTCTCCCGGAGGTGGGAGTTAAAGCTCCGTCTTACGGGAGACTCTGCCAGACGTTCCCAGCAGACCCTCACAATACGTTTGGGTCTGCCAGGTCTGACCGGCATCCTCCCCCACCATCGGAGCCAACTCACCACCAGGTAGTGGTCAGTTGACAGCTCCGCCCCTCTCTTCACCCGAGTGTCCAGGACATGCGGCCGCAGATCAGATGAGACGACAACAAAGTCGATCATTGAACTACGACCTAGGGTGTCCTGGTGCCAAGAGCACATATGGACACCCTTATGCCTGAACATGGTGTTCGTTATGGACAATCCATGACGAGCACAGAAGTCCAACAACAGAACACCACTCGGGTTCAGATCAGGGGGGCCGTTCCTCCCAACCACACCCCTCCAGGTCTCACTGTCATTGCCCACGTGAGCGTTGAAGTCCCCCAGCAGAACAAGGGAGTCCCCAGGAGGCGCACCCTCCAATACCCCCTCCAAGGACTCCAAAAAGGGTGGGTAATCTGCGCTGCCGTTCGGCGCATAGGCACAAACAACAGTCAGAGCCCGTCCCCCCACACGTAGGCGAAGGGAGGCTACCCTCTCGTTCACCGGGGTGAACCCCAACGTACAGGCACCAAGATGGGGGGCAACAAGTATGCCCACTCCTGCTCGGCGCCTCTCACCGCCGAGAGTTAAAAACCTGAAATTTACATGTTTGTTTCCGGTCGTTTTAAACCGCCGAGAGTTAAAAACCTGAAATTACATGTTTCCGGTTGTTTTAAAAACCTGAAATTTACATGTTTGTTTCCGGTCGTTTTAAACAGCCGAGAGTTAAAAACCTGAAATTGACATGTTTGTTTCCGGTCGTTTTAAACCGCCGAGAGTTAAAAACCTGAAATTTACATGTTTCCGGTTGTTTTGAACAGTCGAGAGTTAAAAACCTGAAATTTACATGTTTGTTTCCGATCGTTTTAAACAGCCGAGAGTTAAAAACCTGAAATTGACATGTTTGTTTCCGGTCGTTTTAAACCGCCGAGAGTTAAAAACCTGAAATTTACATGTTTCCGGTTGTTTTGAACAGTCGAGAGTTAAAAACCTGAAATTTACATGTTTGTTTCCGATCGTTTTAAACAGCCGAGAGTTAAAAACCTGAAATTGACATGTTTGTTTCCGGTCATTTTAAACAGCCGAGAGTTAAAAACCTGAAATTTACATGTTTGTTTCCAGTTGTTTCGAACAGCCGAGGGTTAAATCAAAAAGGCGTTCAATTCAAGATCAACTGGACTTTATTTGTAACAGAAGACGTTTCGCTTCTCATCCGAAAAGCTTTATCAATTCAAAGTTGATTTGAACAGCCGAGAGTTAAAAACCTGAAATTTACATGTTTGTTTCCGGTTGATTTGAACAGCCGAGAGGTAAAACCTGAAATTTACATGTTTGTTTCTAGTTGATTTGAACAGCCGAGGGTTAAAAACCTGAAATTGACATGTTTGTTTCCGGTTGTTTTGAACAGCCGAGAGTTAAAAACCTGAAATTGACATGTTTGTTTCCGGTCGTTTTAAACAGCCGAGAGTTAAAAACCTGAAATTTACATGTTTGTTTCCAGTTGTTTCGAACAGCCGAGGGTTAAAAACCTGAAATTTACACGTTTGTTTCCAGTTGATTTGAACAGCCGAGAGTTAAAAACCTGAAATTTACATGTTTGTTTCCGGTTGATTTGAACAGCCGAGAGTTAAAACCTGAAATTTACATGTTTGTTTCCAGTTGATTTGAACAGCCGAGAGTTAAAAACCTGAAATTTACATGTTTGTTTCCGGTTGATTTGAACAGCCGAGAGTTAAAAACCTGAAATTGACATGTTTGTTTCCAGTTGTTTTGAACAGCCGAGGGTTAAAAACCTGAAATTTACATGTTTTTTCCAGTCGTTTTAAACAGCCGAGAGTTGTAAACCTGAAATGTACACGTTTTTCCGGTCATTTTGAACAGCCGAGAGTTAAAAACCTGAAATTTACATGTATGTTTCCGGTTGTTTTGAACAGCAGAGTTGTTTTTTCCAGTAATTTTAAACAGCCGAGAGTTAAAAACCTGAAATTTACATGTTTGTTTCCGGTCGTTTTAAACAGCCGAGAGTTAAAAACCTGAAATGCACATTTGTTTCCGGTCGTTTTAAACAGCCGAGAGTTAAAAACCTGAAATTTACATGTTTTTTCTGTCGTTTTAAACAGCCGAGAGTTAAAAACCTAAAATTTATATGTTTTTTCCAGTTGTTTTAAACAGCCGAGAGTTAAAAACCTGAAATTTACATGTTTTTTCCAGTCGTTTTAAACAGCCGAGAGTTAAAAACCTGAAATTTACATGTTTTTCCGGTCGTTTTAAACAGCCGAGAGTTAAAAACCTGAAATTTACATGTTTGTTTCCAGTTGTTTTGAACAGCCGAGAGTTAAAAACCTGAAATTTACATGTTTGTTTCCGGTCGTTTTAAACCGCCGAGAGTTAAAAACCTGAAATTTACATGTTTGTTTCCGGTTGTTTTGAACAGCCGAGAGTTAAAAACCTGAAATTTACATGTTTGTTTCCGGTCGTTTTAAACCGCCGAGAGTTCCATCCATCCATTTTCTTCCGCTTATCCGGGGTCGGGTCGCGGGGGTAGCAGCCTAAGTAGGGAGGCCCAGACTTCCCTCTCCCCAGCCACTTGGAGCAGCTCCTCTGGGGGAATCCCAAGGCGTTCCCAGGCCAGCCGAGAAACATAGTCCCTCCAGCGTATCCTGGGTCTTCCTCTGGGTCTCCTCCCGGTGGGACATGCCCGGAACACCTCACCAGGGAGGCGTCCAGGAGGCATCCTAACCAGATGCCCGAGCCACCTCAACTGGCTCCTCTCGATGTGGAGAAGCAGCGGCTCTACTCCGAGTCCCTCCCGGATGACTGAGCTTCTCACCCTATCTCTAAGGGAGAGTCCAGCCACCCTGCGGAGAAAACTCATTTCAGCCGCTTGTATCCGAGATCTTGTTCTTTCGGTCATAACCCAAAGCTCATGACCATAGATGAGGGTGGGAACGTAGATCGATCGGTAAATTGAGAGCTTTGCCTTTTGACTCAGCTCTCTCTTCACCACGACAGACCGGTACAGCGCCCGCTTCACTGCGGACGCTGCACCTATCCGCCTATCGATCTCACGCTCCAGTTTTCCCTCATTCGTGAACAAGATCCCGAGATACTTAAACTCCTCCACTTGGGTAAGGACCTCCTCCCCGACCCGGAGAGGGCACGCTACCCTTTTCCGGCTCAAGACCATGGCCTCGGATTTGGAGGAACTGATCCTCATCCCGGCCGCATCACATTCAGCTGCAAACCGCTCCAGCGAAAGCTGTAGATCACGAGCTGATGAAGCCAATAGGACCACATCATCTGCAAAAAACAGAGAAGCGATTCTAAGGCCACCAAAACGGATCCTCTCAACACCTTGGCTGCGCCTAGAAATTCTGTCCATAAAAGTTATGAACAGAATCGGTGACAAAGGGCAACCTTGGCGGAGTCCAACTCTCACCGGAAACGAGCCTGACTTACTGCCGGCAATGCGGACCAAGCTCTGACACCGGTCGTACAGGGACCTAACAGCCCATATCAATGGGCCTGGTACCCCATACTCCCGGAGTACCCGCCACAGAACCCCCCGAGGGACGCGGTCGAATGCCTTTTCCAAGTCTACAAAGCACATGTAAACTGGTTGGGCAAACTCCCACGCACCCTCCAGGACCCTGTTGAGGGTGTAGAGCTGGTCTAGTGTTCCACGACCAGGACGAAAACCACACTGCTCCTCCTGAATCCGAGGTTCGACTATCCGACGGACCCTCCTCTCCAGAACCCCTGAATAGACCTTACCAGGGAGGCTTAAGAGTGTGATCCCTCTATAGTTGGAACACACCCTACGGTCCCCCTTTTTGAATAGGGGAACCACCACCCCAGTCTGCCAATCCAAGGGAACTGCCCCCGATGTCCACGCGATATTGCAGAGTCGCGTAAGCCAACACAACCCCACAACATCCAGAGCCCTAAGGAACTCAGGACGAATCTCATCCACCCCCGGAGCCTTGCCACCGCGGAGCTTTTTAACCACCTCGGCGACCTCAGCACCAGAGATTGGAGAGCCCGATCCAAAGTCCCCAGGCTCCGCTTCCTCAGTGGAAGACGTGCCAGTAGGATTGAGGAGGTCTTCGAAGTATTCCGCCCACCGACTCACAACATCCCGAGTTGAGGTCAACAGCACGCCATCCCCACCATAAATGGTGTTGGTCGCGTACCGCTTTCCCCCCCTGAGACGCCGGATGGTGGACCAGAATCGCCTCGAAGCCGTACGGAAGTCATTCTCCATGGCCTCTCCGAACTCCTCCCACGCCCGAGTTTTTGCCTCAGCAACCACCCGAGCCGCATGCCGCTTGGACTGCCGGTACCTATCTGCTGCTTCCGGGGTCCCACAGGCCAAAAAGGCCCAATAGGACTCCTTCTTCAGCTTGACAGCATCCCTCACCGCCGGTGTCCACCACCGGGTTCGAGNGATAGCTTTCAGTTACTTTGAATTTTTAGCTTGTTGTTGAATAATTTTAGCTTTTAGCCAGCTTTTGGCTACTTTTAGATTCTAGCAAGACTTTTGATACTTTTAGCTACTCTTTTACTACTTTTAGCTATTAATGTGCTACTTTAGCCTTGTCTTTAATCTTTTCCTTCTAAAAAGCTTTTTGCTTCTCTTTTTTCGTCGTTGCTGCTTTCAGCTTTTATTTAACTAACCACTTGCTGCTTTTAGCTACCATTTGTTACTTTTGGCTTTTGGTGAGCCCTTAGATACGTTTAGCTACTGGCTTGCTATGGTGGCCATCTTGAATGGGTTGACCCCTGAAGTTAATCAGCTTTAGAGGTACATTTAATGTTAACCCTTTGGGGCCGTCACTAAAGTCTGTCCTCTGGTTCATGAGATATTTTGCTAACAGACAAACAGTAACTAGCACCACGCGAGTCCCACTGCATCCCTCACAGGACCAGACTGGATCCAGGTTTATGAGACTCAAAATCTCTGGGTTGTGATGAAACAAGGAGCGTTTCGAGGAGAAGTGAGGAAATGACAGGGTGGGGTCGGTTCAGGCGCCTCGCGGCTCTCGAGCCTCTATAATTAGCCGAAGATGATCAAACGGCTTTTAATGGGTTTGTGTGAAAACAGCCGACTGTTTGAGATTTCTGCTCCGAGACGTTGGTATCACAACAAACTGAAGAAATTCTCCAGAGGAAGTGATGGGTTTTTATCTCCGATCAACACGAGTTATTAAAAAAAAAACATCCCAGAAGAATCTGGAGGCAAAACTCAGGAAACGTCTCTGAAATCCCAAAATCAACGTCATGAATTTACACGATGAATTCAGGATAAAAAGAGACATTAATATTGTCAAATCATAAAGTTGTGAAAAAAAACTCTAATGAGACTGAGATCTGGTGCAGAAAGTTCCATTTAGTCTCAACAATTATTCAATTCAATTCAATTCAACCTTTATTCAGTCAGGTAAATCTTATTAAAGTGTTAAATCTAATTAAAGTGTGGGTGAAAGACGACGGCTGACGATGGTTTGAACATCACAAATGTGACGTTTTATGTTTTATATGAACAAGTTTTGATTCAGAAACACCCGCTGACTTTCAGCTTTTGTAACTTTTAGCTTCTGTAATTATTTAACTTCATTAAAAAATAACTTTCCTTCATAGTAATCAGTTGAAATTTATTGTTCAGAGAAAACTTACTTTTTCTGCTTCAGCTCTGCTACTTAACACCAGCCTTTTAGCTATCAGCTATGCTCCTTCTAGTTTTAAGCTGGTAAATCAAAAAGGCGTTCAATTCGTTGGGCAGCACGGTGGCACAACTGGTAGAGCTGCTGCCTCTCAGCGAGAAGGTTGCCGGTTCAAATCCCGGTCCGGGGCCTTTCTGGGTGGAGTTTGCATGTTCTCCCCGTGCATGCGTGGGTTTCCTCCGGGTACTCCGGTTTCCTCCCACAGACCAAAAAACATGCTTGTTAGGCTGATTGGTGACTCTAAATTGACCCTAGGTGTGAGTGTGAGAGTGGATGGTTGTTTGGTGTGAGTGAGACAGGTCCCTCTTGTAAATGAGTCCCCGTGACTCAACGAGGCTAGCCTGTATAAATAAAGGTTGAATGAATGAATGAATGAATGAATGAATGAATTCAAGATCAACTGGACTTTATTTGTAACAGAAGACGTTTCGCTTCTCATCCGAGGAGCTTTATCAATTCAATGAACTAGACTGTGTGTCAGCGTGTGGATTTATAACAGAAGTCACGCACCATCATATGTAAATTGCAAGCTGAGGTAACACATACATGTAAATTGACAGATCACACCTTAACAGTAGGGAGTTCCCTTGAAGTCTCTGACAGAAGACACAACAACTGTATGTAAATTGACAAAAAACACCTCACAGCCCAACAACAGAGGCTTCTCAACAAACTTTGTTAGTCTAATTCACAGACAAGACACCTCTGCTCCCATCCGGTGTAAGACGTTTGTGAATCAGCCCCAAAACTGAGTTGTAAGTCTTGGAAAGTTGAAATCTCAGACCTCCTCCTCTGTTAAGAGAAGGTTTTTCTCTCTTAACATACAAAGCTTCCTTAACACCCCTCTCAAACCATCTGTGTTCTCGGTCCAAAATTTGCACATTTTCATCCTCAAATGAGTGTCCCTTGTCCGTGAGGTGAAGGTGAACAGCTGAGTTTTGTCCAGAGGTGGTGGCTCTCCTGTGTTGGGACATTCGTTTGTGAAGAGGCTGCTTCGTTTCTCCAATGTAATGGTCTGAGCAGTCCTCGCTGCACTGGACTGCATACACCACACCACTCTGTTTGTGTGTGGGGGTGTGATACATTTTAGTTAACATTATGCCATTTTTAGCTTTTAACTGGCACTTTTGATTCATTTAACATTTGGCTAGCTTTTTGATACTAAGCTAACCTTTTGCTGCTTTTGGATCAACTTTTGCTACTTTTACCTTGCAGCTAACTTTTTATTGCTTTTTAGCTAGCATTATGCTACTTTTTGCTTCTGACTTGCTTTTTGATATATTTAGCTTCTAGCTAGCCTTTTGCTACTTTTAGCATTCATCCAGCTTTTTGATATGTAACTTCTGGTTAGTTTTTTGCTACATTTAGCATTCAGGTAGCTTTTGTTAATTTTTAGTTTGTGATTTGCTATTTTTGGCTTTCAGCTCCCCTTTAGCTCTTTTTAGGTTTTAACTAGATTTAATGGCTCCGTTTCAGCTTTTGCAACATATTTCGGCTGCTATTCAACATTGCTGCAAAATCCTGGTCAGGAAGTAAAAATCTGCGCAGCACGGAACGTTCTCGGTTCTGTCTCTGCATCTTTTCTCTCTGTAGCTCAGACGGAGGAAAGTCTTGTTTTGTTTTCCCTTCAGGTACTTCAGCTGAGAATCATCGGTTGTTTACAATGAAGCTCAGACAACACCTGGAACTGAACCATAAAGTAGGAGGAGCCTAAAGGTAATGAGTGAGAAAGGAGACGTTTTAATCTCATTTCCGTTCTGTGGAGATTGCAGCCGCTCCTCCTTTAGTCCCCTGGTTGTGTCTCTGTGTCCTTGTCCCCCGTCTCCTTGAGAAACTGCTGGATCACAGCAGCTGGAAACGGAACATCATGAGCAGCCCGAGCCTCTCTGGGAGGGTTCAGTTACACCGCAGTGCTTCCATCTACAGCTCACAGCTTCATCACTTCGCTCAGGAGGAAGAGATGATCGTCTGAAATTAAAAAAGGAGGGAACAGGATGACGTCTGCCATGCCCCCGTTTCCTGTCAGGATGAATCCTTGACAGGAGGCGTTCGGAGGATGTGCGGATTTCTGCCGACTGTTGCTTCAAAACTGTTTCTTCACATCGGGATGAGTCATGAGGACTTCTTGACCTGCTCAGATCATCACAAGCCGAACAAGAACAGACTCGTTTTCTCAGATTGTCCTCAATGTCCTCCTGAGACGAGCCCAACGAGATAAAACGCGATCCAGCAGAAAGCGTCCGGAGATAAACAATGAAAGCATTTGATGTGAACGACTCTCAGCTGCTGCCACGCCAGATTTTAGCTCAGCATCTATAAAACTGTCTGAATTTTAGCTGTTTTTCTGTCGGCTAAGGTCACATCTAACCAGACACAAGAAGAGACAAAGAAAAGTGCTAAAAAAAGACAAACGTGATGGCGCTGAGGTGTCATGAAGGAATCCTGCTGCGTGCACGTTTTGTGTGTTCTTGTTCAGGGACACAACATTCAGCTGAAGACGGGTCCAATCAGGTGTAAAGAGAACAAACAGCCCGGAGAACGTTCTGTTCTTGAGCTTTCTGCAGACTACAGGAGAGAATCGGACACGTTTCTCCTGCCGCCGACCTTTTGAGCAAATAAAATAAAACGTTTGAGTCTCTGATCCTCTGAAGCAGTGGCTGAACACCGAGACGAGACCGGGGGGGGAGGACAAGGTTCTCCTCAGACCAGTCCACGCACGGTCCTGTGGATGAAACGAGTGGCACCATAAAGGTTGTGTCCTGTGCTCGATGTGGGGATCACAAAAGACCCGTTACCGTCTTCACCATCGAACCACCGGGGCCAACAATCCTCCAACCTGATGACTTTTGTCCAAATGTGTGGAAGTTTTGTCTATAAAACATTGACGATCACCGACAGTCAGCAGAAACACAACTATACTGACCAGGGCTAGCTAAAAGCTAGTAAAAGGCTAGTTAAATGTAAAAATAGAAAAAGTTAGCTAAAAGTAGAAAAAGGTTAGTTCAAGCCAATAGTAGTAAAAGGCTAGTTAAAATGTAAAAATAGAAAAAGTTAGCTAAATGTAAAAAAGGTTAGCTAAAGATAATAGTAGTAAAAGGCCACTAGTTAAAAGGTAAAAAAATGAAAAGTTTAGCTAAATGTAGAAAAGGTTAGCTAAAAATAATAATAGTCAATTGCTAGTTAAAAAGAAAAAATAGAATGTTAGCTAAAAGTAGAAAAAGTTTAGCTAAAGCTAACAGTAGTAAAAGGCTAGTTAAAATGTAAAAATAGAAAAAGTTAGCTAAATGTAAAAAAGGTTAGTTCAAGCTAATAGTAGTAGTATGAGGCTAGTCAAAGGGTAAAATAGCTAAAGTTTAGCTAAATGTAAAAAAGGTTAGCTAAAGATAATAGTAGAAAAAGGCTAGTTAAAATGTAAATATAGAAAAAGTTAGCTAAAACTAGAAAAAGGTTAGCTAAAGCTAATCGTAGTTTGAAGCTAGTTAAAAGTTAAAAATAGGAAAAGGCTTGTTAAAGGTTGAAAGTAACTTAACAATAGCTAAAACTTAATGAAGCAAAAGATAAAAGCTACATGGTAACCAAAAGTTGCAATGGGTGAGCAAATAATGAAAAGTAGTAGAATTGCTGCTAAAAGCAAAAAGTAGCATAAGGCTATATAAAAGTTTAACGTAGCAAAAAGACAGCTAAATGTTGAAAAAGGCAAAAGCCTAGCTAATTTGTAAAGTCAGAAGTAACAGGATAGTAGCTAAAAGCTGAGTAGGGAATGTTATCTAAAAACTAATAGAAGCAAAAAGACAACTAAAAGCTGAAAGCTAACAAAACTAGCACACTAGTAGCTAAAAGCTGCAAAGAAAGACAAAAACAGTCCGTATGCAGACGCAGGTTTAAAAAAAGAACGCTTTTGAAGGATGTGAAGAGATCTGAACCTATTTTTACTTAGATAAAGTTAAATACATTGAAAAGTTACAAAAACACAAGTCCTAGCCGAGGCGGGTATGATGGGTGTGGAGGTGCAACCAAATAATGTGCGCGGTGGCCACGAGTACACATTTACACAACACGTATACAGGTATCTAAAAAGGCTAAAAAGCTAAGTCTGGTCCTCTGGACATTCAAAAAACAAAACAAAGCAAAAAAATTGTAGACCTGGATTATTGAGCATGCATCAGGGTACATATACAGGTAGTCCTCGGGTTACGACGTTTCGTGGTTACGTCACGCATCTCCATTAAAAAATAATAATTTTGAATGTTTTTATTTTGAAAGCCGAGTTCCGAGTTCCTACCGGTTTTGACGGCAGAAGCAGCGGCACTCAGTGGAAAATTACAGGAGACCTCATCGTTTGGACCGGAGGTTTACGAGGCAGACCGGAGGCAGAGGAGGGGCTAACATGCTAACAGACCTTACTGTAAACACCCTGGACCGCGCGAAGCACAGGCAGCTGCAGATGTTGGTTGAGCAACGAGCTAACATGCTAACACACGGAGGAAGGCTTCACCAGCTCCCAGTAAGAAATTAACTCTTTTTTTCCTTCATTATGGCTCTGAATGTATAAAATAAAAATAAAATAAATGTCACATTTTTGTCATCTGTATGTTTCCCATACAAGACGAAATTCGTCTCTGCATTTAACCCAACCACCACCAGGTGGTGCAGTGGGCAGCCATAGAAAGCGCCCGGGGAGCTGGGGAAATATGTGTCTTTTAATAATTATGTAGGGTACTGTGTTAGGATAGGCTAAGTGCTTGGTAACTGTATGGTACTGTACATGTATATGGGGCAGTATATGTACGTATTTTCCGACTTACGATGAAATTTGGGTTACAACGGCGTGTACGAATGGAACTCCGTCGTAAGTCGGGGACTACCTGTATTTAGGTCGTGTAGTTCAAAAATGGCGGCCGCTCGTCTTACTAGTCCTTTGGACGAAAACAGTCAACAACGAGGTTGCGGCTGAAAATTTGCCAACGTTTTGCAATTTTAAGTCGTCAGCTAGCCTCCGACAGTCGTGATGAAGCCTCAAGTCGACGGCAGCAGAGCAAATGTTTTATTCATGGGGATTAGATGCGAGGCAGAGTGACTCACGGAGCCACGGGGACTCTCCAACACGCTCGCAGAACGAGAGCAAAGTTGACAGGGTTTAACCCACCTACACCAACAAACAGAAAGCACATTAAAAGTCAAGTCTGGAATGGCGGCGCTCCTTTTAACGGGATTAAAGAGGGTGCAGGCAGCCCCTGAATGCCCCACGGTGTCGGGTTACGCTCAGATAAAAGAGAGCGGCTTCATGCAGGAAGGTGTTTGCACTCGAGGCTACGCATACCTGAACGAGCAGATGAATTCAAAAAAATATTACAGCTTTGTGGTGAACAGGCTTTTGTTAACTGAAGGTCCTGCATTCCTCCAATACCAGAGATTTTAATGTAGATAATCCTGAAAAATAATATTTGAGTGTTTGGTCAAATTTTGAGAACAACGTTTTGTGTTGTACGCTTTGTGGGAGACTCTCAGCTACTACCACACCAAATTCTAACCCATCATCTGTACAACTGAATGAGTTCTAATCATTTATGCATTTGTGTAAAAACGATTGGCTGTGGCGGCCATCTTGAAGTGGACGGACTCCAAATGTTAAATAGTTGTAGACGTACAACCAGTGATGACTCTCTGAGAGTTTCATTAAAATCCATCCAGTGGTACAAGAGATATTTTGCTAACAGACAAACAGGGTTAACCCCAATGATTTTTGGCAAAGTTTTAAACAAAGATTATGCATGATCAGTTGGAGCTCATAGTGTGTGTAGAAGATACCTCTCAGCTACTACCACACCAAGTTTTACCTCAGTATCTGTAAAATGGATTGATTTATACTCATACATGTATTTTATAAGGTCAGTTGGCTGTGGCAGCCATCTTACGCGGGGTTAACCCCAAAAGGTAAAGTGTTGTAAACACATATCTAATTATTACTTTCTGTGCGTTTCAATAAAATTCATCCAGTGGTTCAAGAGATATTTTGCTAACAGACAAACAGGGTCGACCCCAATGATTACTGCCCAAGTTTTAAACAAAGATTATGCACGGTCAGTTCGAGCTCAGACTGTGTGCAGAAGATAAGTCTCAGTTACTATCACATCAAGTTTTAGCTCAATATCTGCAAAGTGGACTGACTTATACGTGTATTCTATAAGGTCAGTTGGCTGTGGCAGCCATCTTAAATTGGATTAACCCTAAAAGGTAAAGTGTTGTAAAAACACATCTAAATATTACTTACTGCGAGTTTCATTAAAAACCTTCTGCAGGTTCATGAGATATTTTGCCAACAGCCGAGCACAGACGCAATCATTATCTCATTGTTTTGTTGATGGGCGACCATGATAGTTACGGTTATAAAAAAAAGAGCATCTGGATTCAGGACTGACATGCGTGTGCAGGTTGACCCACATCCTGCACAAAGTCTGATGCAACTGAAGCAACGTGCAGCCACGGGTGTGTTGATCTGAACCCACTCACTCCCGAGTCCCAAATCCCTGCCACCGCTCAGGATCTCACCGCTAAATATGTGATGAGCCGAGCTGCACGGAGACGCACACGCACAAACACACACAGAATAAAGAAAAAGGAGCAGACTCTCGACACCCGGGATAATTAGAGGCTCGGAGACAAAGCCCGGCGTCGTGAGAACACAGCTCTCCCGACGACGACTTGTTTAAATCCTCAGGTCGAGTCGACGGAGTCGCTCCAGGAGACGAGCTCCGGGGAGGAGACAGCCGAGGCCCAACGAGGAGACCCGAGGGACGGACGTCTGCAGAGCGGCAAGAAAGGCGAAAGTGTTGCAAGTGTGGAAATGACGGGTTTTTCTGAGCTGACGGGAGGACTGAGAGGATCCGCAGGACGTCATGAGAAATCAAATTTTAGACTCTAGTCTAGAAATTCAGGAGGTTGATTCCTGCTGATGTTCAACACTTCCAACGTGACTGACAGGACAGAGCGAGGCGGGCGGACATCTTTACAGCTCAGACAGGAAACAGCCTCACAGGAAGAATAAACGCACACAACACATTCATGATTGTCGTTTCCCTCCAGGAGTGAAGCGTGTTCTCCAACACCGCAGAGGAGCAGAGGAGGCCTTCAGGGTAGGGCTGAACAATTAATTGAATTTGCAATAATATCGCAATATGATATAACAAGATTTTCTAATCGCAAAGGCTGCAATTTGACTGGTCACACGATCTGGTTACGTGACTTGCGAGTGAGTGGAACAAAGTAGAGCAAGGAGAGGAAGAAGTCAACACTGCGCTCTAACTGGTTGCACAATGGCGTCAAGCTCGACAGAAGATGACACGTTTGAAAGTTTGGTACCAAAGAGCACGTCCGTTGTTTGGAATTATTTTTGCTATAAAAAAGAAGAAACTGCACAACGACATGTATTGTGCAGAACCTTCCTTGTGGCTGTTGCTACCTCTCGAGGTAACACCACAAATCTTTATCAACATTTAAAAAACACCACAAAGCCATTTAAGATAGTTGCGTGGCTAGAATGCCAACGATCAGTGCATCAACTTCAAGTAAGCAAAGTACCAGCCGACAGGAATCACTGACCGAACTGTTTCAAGGTATTACTCCATTTGAACATAATTCGAAACTGGACGTGGAAATAGCTCAAGCAATACTCGAGTTCATAGCGAAAGACATGATGCTCATTAATATAGTGACTAAGCCTGGGTTTACGGCTTTGGTAAACACAATGGATAGGCGGTATAGAATGCTGACGTGCACACATTTTAGCCAAGTTGCTATCTTGGAGCTACACAAAAAAACTTGAGAAGTTATTTAAAAAATAATTGCGTTTTAAATCGCAATTGCAATTCATAGAAAAAAATAGCAATTAGATTATTTTCTAAAATCTTCAGCCCTACTTCAGGAGAGATCGTTCAGACCTCCGTCCACTCCGTCTTCCGTCCATTTCCACGACAAAATAAAAAGGGGTACACCGATGTCCCCGGTCGCAGCGGGCGTTGAATAGTAGGGCTGTAGTGATACAATAATCTCACGATATGATACGATACACAATATTCTGCTCGCGATAAGATATATATTGCGATATTCAGCAAACGATACAATTCAATACACTTTTGCGATTTTCTGAAAGATTTTAGAGGGACAGAGTGATACTGGTGACATTTTGTGACCGTTATAGACTTGGATTGAATTAATTTAACTGAAAACTGATTAAAAGCACCAACTACAAAATACCTGGCTGTGGTTGGACATGGACACAGACTTAAAGTCGACAGTTGGACAAAATGAATCAAAGAAGTGGTGAGAAAACATGTTTCTTTTAATTGAAACAGTAAAAACTGTAGCTTAGGTTGTGGTGAGGGGGTGGTGCCATTTCAGGTGGGCTCGTAAGTTGGTGGTTTTTCCCGAGTTTTTAACACTTGTGTGACACAGCTTGCAGACCGCTAGAGTTTTATCCATTAAGTCGCTATCCTTCTTCTTTGTGAAGCCAAAGTGCACCCACACATCTGCTTTAAAGCAAGAGGGTAATGGAACGATATTCACCGCCATTGCACTGCCCGCACTTCTGTGTAAATCAAGTATCTACTAGGCGGGTAACTTGGCATAAATGCTCTACAGCGACACTAGTGGCTGGATGACCTAATCACTCTCCCGGCGAAGCAAGCCGTGAGTGAGCAGGGTGACAGTTGGGTGTTACGATACTGGCGGATGAATATCGATTTTTTTTCTAGGAAAAAAAAAAAGCTCGATATATATCGCAAAATCGATATTGTTACACAGCCCTATTAAATAGGGAATGTTTGTAGTTTTCAAGAAGAGTGTTTTTCTGGACTGGAATTGAACAGGGAATGTACAGCAAGTAAACTTTAATGTTTTTAGTGTAAGATATACATTGGGTAGGAAACACACCGTGTAGAAGAACAGAGGTAGTTTGTTTTTTTCTTGTCTGAGACAGAGTGACACGTCCTGGAGAGTGGAGTGAGCAATTCTATCCTCCAGGAGGTGCAAGGGTGGAGCCAGGGGGTGGTCATTTGTGACCAGGACCACCACAGAATAATCAACCACCGCAATAATTTGAGTTAACTACAATACATTTTTGTGTAGCGTTTCCCTAAATCAGTTCCCTTGGCGGGGCGCTCGTCGTATTTTATTTCTATGGACACGGGGTGGAGGACGGGACGGAGTCACGTCTGTGTTCGCCTACTAGCTTAGCGCTACTTCGCTGCCATTTTTAATGGACGATGTGGGTGGTGTGGAGTCATGTCTGTAGTGCCCACATGCTAGCTTAGGGCTACATTGTGGCTGTTTTTAATGGATGGGGGGGAGAAAGAGAGACAGAATGAAGTCACATCTGTGTTACCCGCCTGCTAGCTTAGCTCTACATTGCTGCCGGTTTTTATCAATGATAGGGGCGGAGTCACGTCTGTGTTGCCCGTCTGATAGCTTAACACTACATTGCCACCATTTTTTTAATCGACGGGCGGAGCGGTACGTCAGTAGCATTTTTGCTAGTGGGTTTGTATTGCACCACACGCTAAATCAATACTGACAGTTATTGGGGTGTCGGGGGGGGGGGGTTCGGTAGGCAGGATGCTCAGTTCTGTTGACGGGGTGCCCCGCTTTTATAATTTTTCATTCAACTTTTATTTAGGCAGGTTAATCTCATTGAACCTCAAGGACTCATTTACAAGAGAGACCTGTTGGTATGGGATATGATGTAGTGTAAAAACTAGAAAGCATAGTTTCCTCAAATGATTGGGGTGGCCAGTTTACACACACACACACACACATTACAGTATACCAATACCTGAACTGCCGCTGGTATCGGGCTCAATACCAGCGTCAAGTACTCGTACTTGTACTCATAAAAACACCCCGATACTTTGGACCGACACATCATTTCCTCTTCCACTTTGCAAATAACTGAGGACTAAAACTGAAAAATGTCCATAGTTTAAAGATATTTTAAGACAAACTGGTGACGTCAAGACAAAAGTTTGGCGTTTTCTTAATAAAACAAATGCGTCTTTGAAGTCCGTGTGTGTTGTTTAAGTACTAACTCATTAACTACTGTGTCTCCAAGTACCAAACTGAAATACTTGTACTTACTGTACGGGAAAAAAAAAAAAGTATCGGAACATTCCCTACATAAAAGCTTCACTCAAAGTATGACTCTCAGCGACTACCACTTATTATCTGTGTAATTTGCTGAGTTAAAACCATTTTTTGTGTTTTCCAAAGTCAAACGTGTGTGGCAGCCATCTTGAATTGGATAGACTCTGAAAGTTTATCAGTTGTAGACAAAAACCTGACGTTAATGATAGTTTCACTAAAGTTCACGGGCGGTTCACGTCATATTTTGCTAACAGACAAACAGGGTTCACGTCAAGAAGTAACGCAAAAGCAGCGCTTCAAGTATGTGCTGGTGATGAAGTTCAGCTACTATCACAGCTAATTTTAGCTTATTATCTGTGTAATTTGCTGAGTTACAGTCATTTTTATGTTTGTTGTTTGCTCAGCTGTGGCAGCCAACTTGAATTGAGTCAACTCCAACAGGTAATCAGTTATAGATGCACTTCCAGTGGTTAAGTTCTGGGAGTCTCCTTAAAATATGTTCAATGGTTCATGAGATATGTCGCTAATGCTACAAACAAACTAGCCTTCGCCCTTTCACCTTCGGCTGCAGGCGATAAAAATCACAACGGACAAAGTCTTCTTTCAGTTTGACTCTGCTGGGATGAATCCAGGGAGTGGTGTGTGTGTGTGTGTGAGTGTGTGTGTGGTGGGGAGTCTGGTCTGTGTCGGAGTTAATTTGAAAACGCGTCGCAGGTTGGTGTCAACAGTTCAGCTGCATCGCTCTGAGGAATTCGCTCAAACGACTCCCTCGGGATTCACGAAGCACAGAAAAATCTGGAACATTTGAAGCACATGTCACTCCACGCTGGAATAAACGAGCACGGATTATCTCAACCGGGTCGAACATTACGCAACCGACACCGCATCGCATTTCTGCGTGCATCAGAAATGTGAGGTATTTTCTTTCCGATCTTCCCGATGGGAGAGCAAAGACTCAGGGCAGGACGGAGCCTGAGGAGGAGACATCTGCAGATGTGCAGCAGCTGGAGAGGTTCTGGAGCTGCGGCTCTTCAACTCGTCAGGTTCTGATCCAAAAAGAAATGCCATCAGCAGAGACGAACAACTCAAACTTAAGCTGGTTGAACGATAAAAAACATCACAAAAATGAATAAAAACAATATATTTACAGTTAAACAACTATAATTGAGCAATTTAGGGCTGACGTTTTTATAATTATTAGTTTTTATGAAATGTGGGTGATCATGTAATAATGTGTGTGGGTGAGTGTTTGTCTGTTAGCAAAATATCTCATGAACCACGAAGGAGAATTTGATGAAGCTATCAGAAAGTGATAGTTGGATGTACGTCTGTCTTAGATTAACTTTTGGAGTTGACCCCATTCAAGATGGCCGCCACAGCTGATCGATATCAGAAAACACCAACAT
>JBBPBX010013603.1:29953-40456 GCA_038048925.1 Garcialebias charrua
GAGGAAATCATTCCACACGAGGACACGTCTTTTGTAAAGTGAAGCAGCACAGATTATTTTACGGGCATAATAAACCCAACACACACACACACACAATACCAGCCAGCCTCAAAATGGCTGAGCATTGTTCCATTTTTTTCCCTCGTCACAGAAGCAAGAAGGAAAAAAAAATTTCTTGATAAGTGGTTTCTTGCAGTGCTCGGTGGTGCCAGGAGGAGACAAGATTGCAGAAAAGGTTTATGGTGCAGCAGAAATGGCTGGTGTTTACCTTCTGATTGGGGGGGGGGTTGCACTGCAGTGTTATGGGGCTGTTTGCTCTAATAGGAGCATTGTTCTGCTTTGACACACATGTGTTGCACTGCAGGCACCAGAGTCCAGGGACAAGAAGTGATGAGGCAGCAGGAAGACCAGACGCTCAGAGAATGACAGGGTGGGTTTTATCTTCACGATTCGGTTCAGTAAAAACTGCTGTTTTTTTATTTTATCGGTTATGTGTTGTTTGTGACGGGGCAGTTTTAATCTTCACAATTTCAACTGTACGGTTCAATAAAAACTGCAGTTTTTTATTTTATCTGTTGTGAATGTGTTGTTAGTGACGGGCAAATTTTAGCTTCACGATTTCAACCGTACGGTTCAATAAAAACGGCAGTTTTTTTTATTTTATTTGTTGTAAACGTGTTTGTGATGGGGAGGTTTTTACCGTCACAATTTCAAACAAATGTTTCAATAAAAACTGCTGTTTATTTTATTTGTTGTGAATGTACTGCATGTGACAAGGTGGTTTTATCGTCACAATTTCAACCGTACGGTTGAATAAAAACTGCAGTTTTATTTTATTTATTGTGAATGTATTGTTTGTGACGGGGCGGTTTTTATCTTCACAATTTCAAATGTTCGGTTCAATAAAAACTGCAGTTTTTTATTTTATTTGTTGTGAATGTGTTGCATGTGACAGAATGTTTTATTCTTCACGAATTCAACCGTACGGTTCAAATAAAACCTGAAGTTTTATTTTATTTGCTGTGAATGTGTTGTTTGTAATGGGGCAGATTTTATCTTCACAATTTCAATCATACGTTTCAATAAAAACTACAGTACAGTTTTTTTATTTTACAGTATTTGTTGTGAATGTGTTACATGTGACAGGATGGTTTTTTTCTTCACAATTTCAACCGTATGGTTCAATAAAATATGCCGTTTTATTTTATTAGTTGTTATTTTATTAGTTGTGAATGTGTTTGTGACGGGGCAGTTTTAATCTTCCTAAAAACTGCAGTTTTTTATTTTGTGAATGTGTTGTTAAGTGACGGGGCAGTTTTTATCTTCACAATTTCAACCGTTCAGCTCAATAAAAACTGCTGTTTTTAATATCATTTGTTGTGAATGTGCTATTTGTGATGGGGAGGTTTTTACCTTCACAATTTCAAACGTACGTTTCAATAAAAACTGCTGTTTTTTATTTTATTTGTTGCGAATGTGTTGTTTGTGACAGGGTGGTTTTATCTTCACGATTTCAACCGTACGGTTCAATATAAACTGTAGTTTTATTTTATTTGTTGCGAATGTATTGTTTGTGACGGAGCGCTTTTTATCTTCACAATTTCAAACGTTCGGTTCAATAAAAATCGCTGTTTTTTGTTTTATTTGTTGTGAATGTGTTGCTTGTGACAGGCGATTTTTTTTTCTTCACGATTTCAACTGTACGTTTCAATAAAAACTGCAGTACAGTATTATTTTATTTGTTGGGAATGTGTTGTGATGCTGAAGTTTTTAGCTTCACAATTCCAATAATACGTTTCAATAAAAACTGCGGTTTATAATTTTAAAGTATTTGTGGTGAGAATGTGTTGTTTGTGACAGGGCGGTTTTTATCTTCACAATTTCAACCGTACGGTTCAATAAAACTGTTGTTTTTGTTTGTTGTAAATGTGTCGTAAACAACAGGCTGAATAGAAGAAAACACTGACAACATCCGGACCGATTCCAGTATGAAGGACCTGTCTGTTCAAAACATAAATCAATCAGCTGAATCATGTAAAAGGTGTGTCATCATTCATTCATTAAAATGTTCGGCTCGTTCAGGACGTTTCAGCTACAACTTTTGTTTTCTACACCTTTAAATTTATACTTTACATTTTTCTCATTAATCAGAACTTGTGAATTTGTTGGTAAACGTTGAGCTCATTTAAATCCACTTTACCACACCTATTTCATTTTTAGCTTTTGTTTTGCTAACTTTAGCTTTTAGCTACTGTTTTGCTAACTTTAGCTTCTGTTCAACTAATTTTAGCTTCTAGCTAATGTTTTGCTGGTTTTATTTTTACGTACTGATTTGCTCAATTTAGTTGTCAACATTTGTTATTGCTAATTTGAGATTTTAGTGTTTGTTTTGTTAATTTTAGCTTTTAGCAACTGTTTTGCTCATTTTAGCGGCTGTGCTGATAATTTTAGCTTTTAGCAATTTTGCTGGCTTTGATGGTTTTACATTTATAGCTACTGTTCCGCTAATTTTAGTTTATAATTTCCAATTCCTTGTATCTTTTGACTAGTTTTGCTAATTTCAACATTGACTCACCATTTTACTAAGTTTATTTTCTAGTTACGGTTTTGTGGTGTTTAGCATTTTGTTGTGGTGCAGCTCAATTTAGCTTTTAGCATTTCTCTAGCTAATTTTAGTTTTTAGCAGCAGTCTTACTAGTTTTAGCTGCTATTTTGATAATTGCAGCTGTTTGAATTACAAATTAGATGAAATGCAAGTTTAATACTGGCCAGACTGAGGAGCTAATGGCTAGTAAGAGTAGGACAAAAGTAGATTTCTTCTGTAATAAATCAACTCAAATCTCTTAAAGTGTATAGCAGTTTATGCCAACGCCTTTCAGATATTTTTCAGCAAGGTTGAAGCGGTAACTTACAGATTCCACCATATTTGTTTACCTACACCAGTGGTCTGCAACCTTTACAATCAAAAGAGCCATTTCTGTACGTTTGTTCACTAAATTAAACATGTCTGGAGCCACAATACCTGCTACAACTGGGATTCTCAACTGGTGGCACACAGACGACCACTTTAATAATAATAATAATAATAAACTTTATTTGTATAGCACCTTCCTACAATGCCTTGCATTGACCAAGGTGCTTAACAGGACAGAAAATATAAAAAAAACGGTACAATAAATCAGTGAAAATAGAATAAAAGTAACAGCAATAAAATGAGGCAATGGAAATAAAAAAGCTACATACTAAAATTCATTCAACCTTTATTTAGTCAGGTAAATCTTAATACCAAAATACCAGTTCTTAAAATACCAAAGTAATAAAAGTTAAACACTGAAAGCTTTTTCAAACAAGTGGGTCTTCAGTCTGGATTTAAACAGAGTCAGATCAGAGGTGGCACGCAGCTCAAGGGGGAGGCTGTTCCAGGCTTTTGGGCCGGCAACAGAAAGTAACCGTGTTTCCATCTATTTTCATTTCGAATTTTGAGCTAATTTTTGAAATCTCGCAAAAATGTAAATACAAATTAATGCGGATCAGAAGTGTTTCCATCAACTGGCTTGAAGCGCATCTACCAGGCCACGCACAGCGTCATTACGTCAGACGTCAGCGTTACGCATGTCTACAGTAAACAGGAAGTAGCGGTTGAAAACAGAACCCGACCACACATCTCGGCAAAATGGAGAGAATATTTCAGGTATGTGTTGCTATCGGGCAAGTTGTATTTATTCTGTCATGCCAACTAGTTTTAGCGATGTTACATGTTGTCCGGAGCGGAAACAACTGATCAGTCACGTGACGTGAATATTCGCTACGGCAGAACTGAGTCGGCAAATCTGTTTCCATCTGTCGTTTTGCGCATCAGCTCTTTCGAAACCCCCAAAAACCACCTCAATGGAGGACCTTAGAGGATGTTAACTCGAATTTTTCCGTTTCCATTCAGCTTTTCTGATGCGATCTTCAAAATGCGCATCTAGAAACCTTGATGGAAACACGGCTAATGACCGGTCTCCCCATTGTTTGTACCTTGAGCGAGGCACCTCCAGCAGGTGTTGACTGGCAGATCGTAAAGCTCTGCCGGGCTGATGGACTTTCAAAAGTTCTGAGATGTAGAGAGGTGCGAGTCCATTCAGAGCTTTGAAAACAAACAGCAGCAGCTTGAACTGTATCCTGAACTGAACCGGGAGCCAGTGTAAAGAGGACAGGACAGGAGTGATGACACTTTAATAAGTTTGTTGGAGGGCGTTTTTCTGGACAGCAGGGTTTGTTTTTGTTTTTTTCTAAAAACTATCTACCGGAAATTATTTTTAACATTCATTGACATTTTTACGTTCTACGACTAAATAAAAGAAGAGATTCTTGTAAAGAAGAAAAAAATAATAGTTTTTGCCCAGTTTCTAAAAACTAAAAACAATAAACTATGCATTCTTACTGTATGTGATTTTTTTAATAGTAGAAAAAATATGTACTGTATCTTACTTTGAAAAAATAAAGCAGTGAAAGTGAGTATGTTTTACTCCTTGTAATGTTTCCAGTAGTCATATACAGTATTTGCTTAATAAAGTACAGGAAATCTACTAAAACTGGTTCTTATAACAACCAATAAAATTCAGTTTAATGTCAGTTTTGGTCAAAGCTTGAAAGAGCTGCAGAGGAACCAAAGGGCCGCATGTGGCTCCAGAGCCACAGGTTGCAGACCCCTGACCTACACAATCTACCAGTCTAATGTGGGTCCATCACAAAATCCAAACTGGTTGGATTCAGCCGTGTTTTGTTTACATTGAGTGCATGCCCACATTCAGAATGGCATATCAAAATACATGTATGTGAAAACTACCAGAGTACTGGTAAATGCTTTCAAACTGTAATGTTTTATGTAGTTCAGGAGCATCTTTTGAATGTTTTAATGAGCCAAAAGCAAACAATCAGCTTCAACAGTTACTACTCCTTCTTGTGATTTGGGCCTTACCTGCCTCAGTTAAAGATAAATCCTGGACAAACACTTGTCCTGGTTTTTAATAAAAACGTGACACATCATCTGGGAGAGCTCCAGTTTGGACCTGGTTGGAATGAAAGGGATCATTGCGTGTTTCTGATCCACTGCAGCAGAACTCTGCTGGTTTTAAAAGCTTTTAAAAGAGACAAACAAACTGCGACCAGAGCTCAGGAACGACCTGGAAACGGCTCGGTTAATATTTAACCCGGTCCAATTGAGAGCGACCGTGTAAACGCAGGCGAGACGAGCTCCGGGACGAGTTCTTGGGCATAAATCACAGGAAGCAGAGGAAAACGGGGAAAATCCGCAGACGGTAAATCCACACATCAAATAGGTCGAGCAGCTTCTCCCGGGGGTTATTTCTAAGATTTAGAAGAACCAGAATCAGAACCGTTCCATACCTCGATATATCCGGCCAGGGCTGGAACCACTATGCCCAGAACCAGGACAGACACCGCAGGAACTGGACCCATGATGAGCTTCTGGCTCCGATAATAAATCCTCTCAGCTGTGGCTTGAAATCAAAATTCCAGGCGACGAAAAAAAAAAAAAAGGAGTCCTGGAGAGTTTAAAACCTCCGAACCGAACCGAACAGGCTGTTTGGGTTTATGAAACCGGGCCTGGTGTCGCAGCAGACTCAATCTGGCTCCAGAATGAGGAATGAGAGTCTGCGGTGGAGTTGATGAAGCTTTGCCACCTCCTCCCTCCTCTAACTCATCTGAGCGAGGAAACAGCGCCCCCTGGCGGGAAAATTAAGATGTTCTGTGGAAACAGCGCCCCCTGGCGGGAAAATTAAGATGTGCTGTGGAAACAGCGCTCCCTGGCGGGAAAATTAAGATGTTCTGTGGAAACAGCGCCCCCTGGCGTAAAAATTCAAAGTCAAAATCAACTTTATTGTCAAAACTGCAAATGTTCAGGACGTACACAGGATTGAAATTACATTACTCTCAGACCCCTGGTGCAACAATAACCATTTACATTAAAACCTTTAATAAGCATAAAATGAAATAATAAAAGTGTGATACTGTCCTGAGTTTTAGCATAGTAGTGTAAAAATATAAAAAAGTAAACAGTATCTATAGAATAAAATGAAGGTTCTGACATTGGCATTTGTAGTTAAGTGACAAAGCAGCATATGAAGTTTGTGTACACAGTATGTGTATGAAGTCTTTGATATTGGTATAGAGGTAAAGTGAAATATGCAATAAAGCTAGTAAAAAGAATATATATATCAGCAGTAGTGTGGATACAAAAAGTAGTGTAAATGTAAACAGTAGTACCGGTAGTATAGCCTGGTTAAAACCAGCCCCTTGTCCTTCACTTCGCTTCGGACTAGAAGCGAAGTGAAGGACAAGGGTCTGGTTTTAACCAGGCTACCGGTAGTATGACTAGACAGATAGTTAAGATGTTCTGTGGAAACAGCGCCCCCTGGTGGGAAAAATAAACAAAAAAGCCGCCAAAAATGTTTGGGGTCAAAGTCGTCTCAGGGCACTGACCAGAAACATACGGAAGCGTAGAGCTGCCACCTGGTGAAAATATTTTTTGGGGCTTATGTAGTAATAACGTGATACGTATCACGTTATTACGTGATACGTATCACGTTATTACATGATAATATCACGTTATTACGTGATACGTATCACGTTATTACATGATATTATCACGTATAACGTGATACATATCACGTTATTACTACATATTATCACGTAATAACGTGATACGTATCACGTTATTACGTGATAATATCACGTTATTACTACATATATATCACATTATTACGTCATACGTATCACGTTATTACTACATATATATCACATTATTACGTCATACGTATCACGTAATAACGTGATACGTATCACGTTATTACTACATATTATCACGTATAACGTGATACATATCACGTTACTACATATTATCACGTAATAACGTGATACGTATCGCGTAATAACGTGATACGTATAGATGTCCATCCACATGGTATCAGCACCATTACCCATAATGCAAGTTCTTACTCAAAGAATTGGGTTAATGGTTTCTAAAGAGAAACACAAACTGCAGTCAGTGTTCGTTGATCACATTAATGGGCATTTTGGGTTTTTTAAAGGGAGCAAGCTAACAGAGCTACAACCTGATGGCGTTTCATAGAAAATGCAGATGTTTGATAAGGAAAAAATGTGGGGGAAAAAACCCGCTCGTGTTTAGTTTTCATGAAACTGCGAAAAACCACATTAGCTTATTTTGAGTGAAGTTTGGATCTCTGTCTTTAATGCATATCTTAGAGATATTAGTAGAGAAATGTAGAATATACCCAATAATTAAAGGAACTGAATGAAGAAATGTAAGTTTGGTGATAAACATGGGAGTTAGAGTCAGTTTATCAGAAATTTATTCAGGAGTAAATTAACCAAGACAAATCAAGTACATGGGAATGCTAGTTTTCTGAATGAAAAGGTTGACACTTTCAAAACTTTGTAGTATCAAACTCTTGGTCAAGAAAGTGGAGAACTTTAAACTGTTTAAGTGTGCATCTTAATCATCTTGTTTTGGAGGTCAGACCTGCAGTTCTAGGCTCTACAGTACATCCCTTAATTTGCATTTTATCTGGAACTACCTACTGGATGAAAGCAGCACAGAAGCCAGCCTCTCTCCCATTGTGACCCATGCTCTGACAGGGGACATAAAATAGAATAAATCCCCCCAGGCAGATGTAACATTGACACTGACTTGTCCTAAAAAACATAACATGTCTAAAGAAAATAATACAGCAAACAGTTGAAAAGTGTCTTCATTTTATTGAATTTTCATCACTCTACCATCTAGAGCAGCACATTCATGTCGACGTGACGTTCTAAAATGCAGACTAGCTACAGGAATATCAATACTGCGTTTGTTTGTGAAAACTTACACACTTTGTCAAGTTTGCATTTAACTTTTTTTCCTAAAATTTTCTTAACATAGCCATAAAATATCACAGACAAATGTCATCCTATACAAAACTACTGCACTCTGTGGAAACAACATGCCATTGTAAAAAAGGAACAAAATACTGTTTATAATTTTTTTTAAACATATGCTTTAAAGACTTTCCATAGGTTATTCACTTTTATCATGAACTGTAAGACTTACTCACATTTTCAAGTTTGCATTGAATTTTTTTTAACAGTTTTCCTAAAATTTCCTATTTTTGTTGGGCACTTATAGCAGAGACTGTACAGACACATTCACCCATAAACATTAAGTCTTTCGACAGCTTAACCATGCGTAGACAGATTAACAAAAAAAACATACAGGCACTCCCTGTTAGCTTATTTCTACATGAAAAAGTGTGAAAACTTAAACTATTCTCAATCATTTAACATTACTTTTGATGTGTTGAGGTTGCACATTTAAATAATATTGAACTGTCCCATTCTGCTCAGGATTCTTCTCAGAGTGCGCATACTGATGATGATGTCATCCACAGTGCGAAGCATCATCAGTATCTCTCCATGTTTTAGACCAAGCATGAAGTAAAACTTGATGAAATTCTGTAAATTAGCCATAGCATGCAGGCAAAAACAAGCGTATGGCGGGTTAGTGTGTTTGAGCAGCACACCTCATCCCAATTGCTCCCCGGCGCGCTTTCTATAGCTGCCCACTGCCCTACGTGATAAGTATCACGTTATAACGTAATAACGTGATACGTATCACGTTATTACGTGATATATGTAGTAATAACATGATACGTATCACGTAATAACGTGATATATGTAGTAATAACGTGATACGTATCACGTAATAACGTGATATATGTAGTTATAAGGTGATACGTATCACGTAATATACGTTATTACGTGATAATATGTAGTAATAACGTGATACGTATCACGTTATTACGTGATATATGTAGTAATAACGTGATACGTATCACGTAATATATGTAGTAATAACGTGATACGTATCACGTTATTACGTGATACGTATCACGTAATAACGTGATATTATCACGTAATAACGTGATATGTATCACGTAATAACGTGATACATATCACGTTATTACTACATAAGCCCCAAAAAATATTTTCACTAGGTGGCAGCTCTACGCTTCCGTAATAACATTCACATACTGTATATAAAAATAAGTTAACACTATTTATCTGAGGAGCAGACTGCTTTGAATTTTACTCCATCACAGAAACTCTCATCTTGAGCAATTATGAAGGCGACAGTGGAAAGGAAAAACTCCCTCATGAGGATGAAACCTTTAGTAGAACCAGGCTCAGGACAAGCGGCCGTCAGCTTCGACCGGCTGGGTTAGTGTGTTTGTCTGTGTACAGTAATTCATTCAACCTTTATTTCGGCAGGTTAATCCCGTGGAGCCTCGAGGACTCTTTTACAAGAGATACCTGATTTCTGAACAAACAGTGGTGACAGTGGATAAACAATGACAACAAAAGACAGTCATAAAAGAGGCATACAAATTTAAGTTTATCTCTCTTTTTTTTAACAAATCAAAACAAAATAGCTATCAAAAGGACAATCCAGAGGAATAGCAGCAAAAAACAAGTTAGATCACAAGGCGATTTAGAAAACTAAAAACAGGAACATGTAATAATAATAATATAATAATAAACTTTATTTGTATAGCACCTTCCACAATGCCTTGCATTGACCAAGGTGCTTAACAGGATAAAAAGAAGAATAAACGGGAACAATAAATCAATGAAAATAGAATAAGAAACCACAGCGATAAAAGAAGGCAATGGAAATAAAAAATGCTACATACTAAAATAACATAAGTAATAAAAGTTACATACAGAAAGCTTTTTTGAACAAGTGGAAATAAAAATGCAATTGAAATAAAGATGCTACATACTAAAATACAAAATAATAAAAGTTACACACTGAAAGCTTTTTTGAACAAGTGGGTCTTCAATTTGGTTTTGAACAGAGTCGGATCGGAGGTGGCACGCAGCTCAAGGGGGAGGCTGTTCCAGGCTTTTGGGCCGGCGACAGAAAATGACCGGTCTCCCCATTGTTTGTACCTCGAGCGAGGCACCTCCAGCAGGTGTTGACTGGCAGATCGTAAGTCCCTGCCAGGCTGATGGACTTTCAGAAGTTCTGAGATGTAGAGGGGAGCAAGTCCATTCAGAGCTTTGAAAACAAACAGCAGCAACTTGAACTGTATCCTGAACTGAACTGGGAGCCAGTGTAGAGAGGACAGGACAGGAGTGATGTGTTCATATTTTCGTGTGTTGGTCAAAAAGCGCGCGGCAGAGTTCTGTACAAGCTGTAAACGGGAGATGGAGGATTGATTAATGCCAAGATACAAAGCATTACAATAATCAAGTCTGGAGGTCACAAAGGCATGGATGGCCTTCTCCAGATCACCACGACTAAGAAATGACTTGACTTTGGAGAGCAGACGGAGCTGAAAGAAGCTGGTCTTGACAACAGAACTGATCTGTTTATCAAACTTTAAATTGGAGTCAAGCTGCACTCCAAGATTTCTGACCACCGAGTTGAAGTGGGGG
>JBBPBX010013603.1:40788-52131 GCA_038048925.1 Garcialebias charrua
GTATGAAGGCAGCAGACCAAGAAGTGATTTAAAGATGAAAATGTACCAGTGGAAGAGTCTGTGTGAAGTCAATGATGTCCAGTTAACCAGTGAATACTGGGTGCAGTGCTGGGTACGATAATCACAGCCAGTTATGAATCTTAGTGCACCATGATAGACAACATCCAACATCTGCAGGGTGCTTGTAGGAGCGTTCATGTAGATCAGTGTTTTTCAACCTTTTTTGAGCCAAGGCACAGTGTTTTCATTGAAAAAAATCCCGAGGTACACCACCAACCAAAATTGTAAACATAAGCCGTGTTTCCATCAAGGTTTCTAGCTGCGCATTTTGAAGTATCGCAGCAGAAAAGCTTAATGGAAACGGCAAAATCCGTATTTACTTCCTCAAATTCGCCAAAAAGTTTATACGCTCGCTTGAGGTGGTTTTTGGGATCTTCGAAAATGAGCAGATGCGCAAAACGACAGATGGAAACAGATTTTCCGACACAGTTCTGCCGTAGCGAACATTCACGTCACGTGACGTTCAGCTGTTTCCGCTCCGGACAACATGTAACATCGCTAAAACTAGTTTGCATGACAGAATAAATACAACTTGCCCGATAGCAACACATACCTGAAATATTCTCTCCATTTTGACGAGATGTGTGGCCGGGTTCTGTTTTCAACCGCTACTTCCTGTTTACTGTAGACATGCGCAGTGCTGACGTCTGACGTAATGACGCTGACGTCTGACGTAATGACGCTGTGCGTGGCTTGGTAGATGCGCTACAAGCCAGCAGATGGAAACACTTCTGCTTCGCATTAATTTGTATTTACATATTTGCGAGATTTCAAAAATTAGCTCAAAATTCGAAATGAAAATGGATGGAAACACAGCTACTGATACACTGTATCTGCCTACGGTATATTAAATATAGTCATTCTTATCAAAGTGTCTTGAATCGGAATGAAATAAACACAAAAATGTATTTTTATCATATTTTATATTTCTTATTTCAAATTGCACTTAACATGTTTTCAAAAATACACCCGAACAGTACCACAACAACGTGGTCTTAAATTTAAAGACGTTGTAAAAAGGGGGGGCTTTTTTATCATTTCCAAGGCACACCTGATGATCACTCGCGGCACTATAGTGTGCCTAGGCACAGTGGTTGAAAAACACTGATGTAGATAATGTCACCGTAGTTAATGGACTGTTCCTCAGTCTAGTGGTTCTACATTTGATGCTCCTCAACCTCCTTCCTGAGGGGAGTGGGGCAAAAAGTGTGTGTGCTGGGTGAGTGGGGTCTTTCATGATACAGGTGGCCTTCTTCCTGCATCTGGAGGTGTAAATGTCTGTGATAGTGGGGAGACTGACTCCAACAGACTTCTGTGCAGCCTTCACCACTCTCTGTAGAGCTTTTCTTTCTGCAACTGTGCAGCCTCCATGCCACACATTGATGCTGGAGCACAGGATGCTCTCCACTGCACACCTGTAGAAGGAGGTGAGGACCGGGCTACTCAGACCAGCTCGTCTCAGCCGTCTGAGGAAGTAGAGTCTCTGATGACCTTTCTTGATCAGGCTGGTGGTGTTGTTGCTCCAGCTGAGGTTATCATTCATGTGTACACCCAAGTACTTGTAGCTGGAGACCACTTCCACCGCAGATCCACTTATGTTCAGTGGGGTGTGGGTGTGTTTGTTCCTTCTGAAGTCCACAATCATCTCCTTTGTCTTCTTCACATTCATGTGAAGGTTATTCTCTTTGCACCAGCTCTCCAGGTGTTCCACCTCCTGCCTGTAGCTGGACTCATCATTGTTTGTGATGCATCCCACCACCGCTGTATCATCTGCAAACTTTACAATATGACAGCCTGGATGGGTGGCTGCACAATCATATGTGAGCAGAGTGAACAGAAGAGGGCTCAGCACACATCCTTGAGGAGAGCCAGTGCTGAGGGTTATGGTGGAGGAGGAGAAGTTGTGGATCTTCACGGACTGAGGTCTGTTTGTTAAAAAGTCTAGTACCAGTTACAAATGGAGGGCCTTAGTCCAAGTGTGAATAGTTTGTCCAAACTATAACACCAAATAATTTTGGACAAAAGATGAAACATTTCAACAAAGAAGAATCGTCCAGAGGGTCTGACTTCACTTTGATTTTTCTACCTGGATTATTGAGAATGCTTGAACAATAAATTTATTTAAACACCAGATGGAACCCTATTGGACAATCAAAATCTAAATTTTCTGATTGGCTATCTTTTTGAAAATTAAATTAAAAAAATACTGCTGTATAATTTAAGAAACATGAGCAATAACAATGACATTAAAATGTAAAATCCAATACAGTACTGTACATGTTTTGTACGATTTGATGATTTTAAAACAGCATGGGAGGCCTTTTCACCAAAACTCGCGTCACCCAATCAGAAGCCACGCTCTTGCGTGTTGCTAGGCAGATTATGTTAATATATGCAACGCAGCCATCTCTGCAGCTACCATTTCTGAGGTAAGAACAACCAGGACGTTTTCCACAAATTGAAAGAATGCAGAAGATTGAACAGTAATCAGGTCTGTATTTTAATTGTAGCGGACTCTTTCTGTTCGCGTACATTAAATTACCGGGTTGTTTTCGAGCGCGTACTCCGGCTGAAAATGTGATTATTTCCCGTGTTGGACGTAGCTGTTGTTGTTAGTCCCACCCAAAATGGAGCCCGTTCTTCCTTGTTCACGGCAGAGTCGAAGGGCTGGGCTCAACTAGAAATGGGGGACGGGTGAGTCGACGCAAATAATTCGGCCCCGGCGGACTTCAAAACCGGTTCTGCGGCTAAACCCGGACCGTGTCGTGTCTCCTGCGGTCCGACAAGTTGAGTTAAACCGAGTGTGCGTTCTGACTTTGGGTCAGCGCGGCCGTATCGCTCGCGTCGCGGAGCCGTGAATGCCCGCGTTCCCGCAGCGCTGCTTCGTGTGGTACGGTCCGGTTGGGACGGAGAACCTGCGGGGTGGAAACGGGGGGAGATCACGTTTGTGTCGATGATGCAAACTAGATTCAGAGATCCGGGATTTTCGGTCACAGTTTTCCGGGCGGCCTCCTGGTCGGACCGGCTCCCTCTCTGGTCCTTACCCCGACAGAGAGCGACGTGTGTCGGCTTTGAGCTCGCACCGACACACGCTGGTTTGCACCGTCAGCCCCATCTGTCAGATTATACAGGTGCTGGTCATAATAACATTAGAACATCATGAAAGAGTTTTATTTCAGTAATTCCATTCAAAAAGTGAAACTTGTATGTTATATTCATTCATTACACACAGACTGATACATTTCAAATGTTTATTTATTTTAATGTTGATTATCAATCAATCACCTTTATTTTACCAGGTAGAGCCCATTGAGATCGAGATCTCTTTTACAAGGGTGACCTGGTCAAGTGGTCAGCAGCACATGTCGCATGGTAATTGACAATAAGCATTTGCATTTTTCAAAAATAAAGAAAACTACAATCACATTAAATAGATGTTGACAGTTCAAAACCATCAGGAAAAGACAGACTTCTATAGGCATTATATATACTGTATAAAAACAAACAGACATCGGTTGAGTACGTACAGTTAAAAATCAACAATGACATGTACATTGGCTAAATAATGTTTAGAAACCTCTACAATGGTCAAGTTTCTTGATGACATTATCTAATACGGTTGACATGAAGGATCTAGGAGAGATGAGCGTTGATAGTTTCAGATACGTCTGTAAGCTGTTCCAGGCTGAGGGGACGGCGAAGGTGAACGCTCTTTTTCCTAGTTCAGTTCTGACCGGAGGAACTGACAGGAGGGCTAAATCGTTAGAGCGCAGTGAGTAATGACTGGGATTTTTGTATTTTAAAAAATCACAGTCACAATCACATATTATAGCTGACAACTAATGAAAACCCCAAATTCAGTATCTCAGAAAATTACAATATTACTTAAGACCAATTAAAAAAAAAAATGTTTTTGTAGAAATGTTGGCCAACTGAAAATTATGAACATAAAAAGTATGAGCATGTACATCAGTCAGTACTTACCGTAGTTGTTGCTCCTTTTGCCTGGATTTCTGCAGCTATGTGATGTGGTGTGCCATGGATCAGTCTGTGGCACTGCTCAGGTGTTATGAGAGCCCAGGTTGCTCTGATAGTGATCTTCAGCTCTTCTGAATTGTTGGGTCTGGTGTATCACATCTTCCTCTTCACAACACCCCATAGATTTTCTTTGGGGTTAAAGGTCAGGTGAGTTTGCTGATCAATTAAGAACAGGGAAACCATGGTTCTTAAACCAGGTACTGGTAGCTTTGGCACTGTGTGCAGGTGCCAAGTCCTGTTGGAAATTGAAATTTGCATCTCCTTAAAGTTGGTCAGGAAGCATGAAGTGCTTTAAAACTTCCTGGTAGACAGCTGCGTTGACCTTGGACCTCAGAAAACACAAGCCGTTTTCGCATTGGCCAGCCCTCAATGGCCCGGGCCGCCCCCGGTTTGCCCATAGCCCGAACTGGCCCGCCCGCGTTCATTACGCATTATGTAGAGAGCAAGCCTTGAAGTGGGTGGGGTGTTCACTTGACGTGGGTGGAGTGTTCTTTTAAGAGCGGACACGCCGCTAAAAAATGTTTGTTAGCTGAATACAGTGTATATATATTAGTGTTTCTGAGCTAAATTTTTGTTAATGACTGATTACAATTCAGCTTATGTTAGGACGTAAATAACACGAAGCGCGCACCCATAGCCTACAGAGCATTTCCGCCTTTCTATAAAGTTCTATAAAATATAACTAATATTCTCTAACTCTTGCGCGTAGCCAGGGTTTTAAAATATAACTGATAATCTCTAAATCCTGCGCGCGCCAGAATTTTACAGGCGGCAAATCCTTCATAAGAAAGGTTGACTCCAAAAAAACTAATAAGCCGCTGTGGCGTAAAGGGATAAGCACTTGGCTTTAAGCACACGTTTTATATCTTGACCCGTAGGCCACTAGTTCGAATCTCAGCTGGGTCAAGTTATTTTATGTTTGTCTTTTATTGGAGAAAATAAAAAGAAGTAGATACTAAAAAGAAGATCCCCAAAACCACCTCAAGCGAGCGTATAAACTTTTTGGCGAATTTGAGGAAGTAAATTCGGATTTTGCCGTTTCCATTAAGCTTTTCTGCTGCGATACTTCAAAATGCGCATCTAGAAACTTTGATGGAAACACGGCTACTGACTGTGGAAACTTGACACGGGACCTCAAGCAACGTGGATTCTGTGCCTCTCCTCTCTTCCTCCAGACTCTGGACTTGATTTCCAAATGAAATGCAACATTTACTTTCAGAGAACATAACTTTGGACCACTCAGCAGCAGTCCCTGGCAAGACGCTTCTAACGCTGTCTCTTGTTCAAGAGTGACTTCATCTAAGGAATGCAACCACTGAAATCCATGTCTTGCATATGTCTATGCGTGGTGGTTCTTGAAACACTGACTCCAGCTGCAGTCCACTCTGTGAATCTCCCCCACATTTTGGAATGGGTTTTGTTTCACCATCCTCTCCAGGGTGCAGTTATCTCTGTTGCTTGTACACTTTTTTCTGCCACAGCTTTTCCTTTCCTTCGCCATTCTATTAATGTGCTTGGACACAGAGCTCTGTGAACAGCCAGCCTCTTTTGCTATGACCTTTTGTATCTTGCCCTCCTTGTGCAAGGTGTCAGTGGTCGTCTTTTGAACGACTGTCAAGTCAGCAGTCTTCCCCCATGATTGTGTAACTTACAGAACTAGAATGAGAGACTATTTAAATGTCTTTGCAGGTGTTTTGAGTTAATTAGCTGATAGACTGTGGCACCAGGTGTCTTCAATATTGAACCTTTTCACAATACTGTATTCTAATTTTCTGAGGTACTGAATTTGGGGTTTTCATTAGTTGTCAGTTATAATCATCGTTTGAAAAAAATTGAGTCAATGCCTATATTTAAAAAGTTGATTAAGTATAAATTCTTAAATAGATATATAAAAATGTAAAATTGTTAATGTACTAAACATCGAAAATTGTTATGGGTTATTAATTTTGTTCATGAATAATCATTGTTTGATTTGAGTGTTAAATAGAATTTTGATTTAAGAAGGGGCAGATATTGTAAGAATTTTATTCATCTGCTTCCTTTCATTTTAAATCTGTGTTTTTTTGCTTTCTATGTGTTTTGAAATTGTTTCTTTTGTGTTTTAAGTTTGAAATGAATAAATAAAATAAAAAAACATTAAAAGAAATAAACATTTGAAACATATCAGTCTGTGTGTAATGAATGAATATAATATACTGTACAAGTTTCACTTTTTTAATGGAATTACTTAAATAAATTAACCTTTTCACGATACTGTATTCTTATTTTATGACCAGCACCTGTAGTTCCAGATTAGAAACTGTGATAAATTGAATGAACGTACCAATAATCTGTAGAAAAAAAAAAAAACATGTTCTGTTAAAATACAGCCTGATAGCTGAATAGTTACAATGATCTAAAAAAGCTAAGTCTGGTCCTCTGGACATTCAAAAAATAAAACAAAACAAAGCAAAAAAAAATGTAGAAACGTTTCGTCTTTCGTCCGAAAGACTTCCTCAGTCTGAGTTGCTGTGTTCAGCTCAGTCTTATAAATAGCACCCTCCCACAGTGTTGCACAACCAGTTGGCTGATGACAGCCTGAAACCAGCTGCTCACATGATCAAGGAGGGCCATCAGCCTAACAATGGATCATTAGCACCCTGATGGTTGTTTGCTATTCACAGAGGGCTGAGTGATACTAGCAATAACAGCATTGTAAGAGGGGGACAGTTGAACCCGGAGGCCTCCACCCCTGTTTAATGATGGACGGTTTCTTTTCACAAAGATGGCCTCCTTTACTCCTCTCTCAAACCATCGTTCCTCTCTATCAAGGATGTGAACATCTTCATCCCTGAAAGAGTGACCGCTGGCCTGGAGATGAGTGTAGACTGCAGAGTCCTGACCTGATGATGTTGATCTTCTGTGCTGGGCCATCCTTTTGGCCAGTGGCTGTTTAGTTTCCCCGATATAAGACTGATCACAGCCCTCCTGACACTGAACAGCATACACAATATTACTCTGTTTGTGCCGGGGGACTGGATCTTTGGGATGAACCAGTCTTTGCCGTAATGTATTTTGGGGTTTAAAAGCCACTGGGACGTTGTGTTTAGAGAATAAACGTCTCAATGTCTCTGAAACTCCCGCAACATACGGAATGACCACTGGTCTGGGTCTGGGTTCCTTCTTTTCACCTGATGGTTGGCTGGAGTCCTGTTTGGGTTTCTTCTCTGCTTTCAGGAAGGCCCAGTTAGGATATCCACATTTCCCTAGAGCCTGTTTTGTGTGTGATTTCTCCTTCTGTCTGGCTCCTAAGTTAGTGGGGACGCTGTCTGCTCTGTGGTACAGAGTCCTGATGACTCCTAACTTGTGCTCCAGAGGGTGATGGGAGTCGAACTGTAAATACTGGTCTGTGTGGGTGGGTTTGCGGTACACATCAGTTTGCAAATTTCCTCTATCAGAAACTGAGACCTCACAGTCCAAGAAAGCCAACCTGCCTCTTACAATGCTGTTATTGCTAGTATCACTCAGCCCTCTGTGAATAGCAAACAACCATCAGGGTGCTAATGATCCATTGTTAGGCTGATGGCCCTCCTTGATCATGTGAGCAGCTGGTTTCAGGCTGTCATCAGCCAACTGGTTGTGCAACACTGTGGGAGGGTGCTATTTATAAGACTGAGCTGAACACAGCAACTCAGACTGAGGAAGTCTTTCGGACGAAAGACGAAACGTTTCTACATTTTTTTTTGCTTTGTTTTGTTTTATTTTTTGAATGTCCAGAGGACCAGACTTAGCTTTTTTAGATTTTTCTACCTGGATTATTGAGCATGCATCAGAGTAGTTACAATGATACTCATAAAGTTTGTTATTAACTGAATTGTTTGTCAAAGCAGCATCATATGCTAAAATTAGCACGTGAGTAGCTGAAAACTGTAATTAAAGAATAGCTAAACAATAGCTAAAGGCTAAAATAAGCTAAATGTAGCAAATCATCTTAAAAATAAAATTATAAGCTGCAGCAAAAATGCTAAAATTGGCAAAACTGTAGCTACAAGCTAAAATAAGCAAAACACATTAATTAAAAGCTCAGCATACAGTAGCTAAACTGTAGCTGAAGGCTAAATATAGCAGATCAGCAGCACAAATCTAAATTTTGCAAGATGGTAGCAAATAAAACTGTTGGTAAAACTAAATGTAGCATAACGGTTGCTAAAAACCAACAATAAAACTGTAGCTAAAAGCTAACATTAAAGGGGACCAAATGTAGGATATATAATTTTTTGTGGTTTATCTGTGGGCTATCCAGACCATTTTCAGTCAATTTTATACACAAAATAATGCTTAGATAAAAAATATCCCCTTTCTAATTCTGCCAAATTTCACTTCCGTTCTAAACGACCGGTTTATGAATAATGAGGTCTGAAAGCCACGCCCTACAAAGACCTATTTACATTAACTACGCCCTCTGTAACAGCCAGTATCTCTAATATGTTGTTATTTTAAAATTAGCTCTTTTTTATTACTCATTTGACTTACTGTTAGTGCTAGTAGCTTAAGATAACTTACCAAAAGCCCTCTGCGCGCGCCGCCATTTGCAGCTCCTTTTTTTAGCATTAGCCTCGAATAGCTTTTCCTCCTCCGAGCCGGGAGGTGTTAGCTCCGCTCGTTGCATGCGGCGCTTTTGGGAGCGATCACTGCTTCAGTCCACACACAAGGTTCACAGAATGTCTCGCTCCAGTTAATTTATCCGCATGAGGCAACCTTTGACCGGACCCCCGGACCTCAAAAGTCAGTAGCTCCCAACAACTCCCGCACGCAAATGGTGTCTTCGCCGGCGGTCTGCAAAACAAAAGGCTTAAAAAAAAAAAAAGGGATGCCGCGACCGGGAGGCGAACCCGTGTCCTTCGGATTACGAGTCCGGTTCACTACCTCTGGGCCAACCGGGTAGTTATGTAAAAAGCAGTCTTTCATCGTATAAGAAATAATCACAACCACCTACATTTAGAACGCTGAAGTTTTGATAAGATTTTGATGAAGTGAAAGGTATTCTTAAAATAAATAAGTTGCTAATCTGAAAATATATCGATCAGTGGTGCTTGATGGTACAGACTGTCGCCCCGCGAGAGAGAGTGTGTGTGTGCACAGTTTTCTGCCGGCTGCGCGTTGGGAGCGATATTACACTAAAAATTGAACTAAAACGTAAAAATAACAATTATAAAGTATTATTATGTCGATGTATATATCTAGTCTCACCCCGATTTCTCCGAAACAAAAGGCTTTAAAAAAAAGGGGGGGGAAAAAAGATGCCGTTAACGGGATGCGATCTCCGCTCTCCTGCGTGGCGGTCAAGTGTCGTAACCGCTCAACCAAACTGACAGTTGTGCAAAAGTAGTCCTTCATCATATAAGAAGTGTAATCCTTCTTCGGTAATGTCGCCGGGACATTGCCATTAAAAATAAAATTAAGCCACGCATCTCTGCTCTCTGAGACTGGAAGAGTGTGTATCGACACATGTTGTGTAATGCAGCCAACAACGCAACATTTAACTTTAGGAGCCATTCTGCTGAGATGAACTATTCTTCTTCTTCTCCATTTGATTTATGGCGGATCGCAAACAACTGTTAGGTGCATACCGCCACCTAGTGTGCAGGCTGAGATGAACTCAGGAACCGCGTGGGTGGAGCATCACCAGGGGTTGCTAGGTTACGGGGGCGGGACAAAGGTTGGGATGGGTTGTGGCTGTGGGTTGTGGCTACGGTTTGTGACGCCACAAACCGCAGGAAGTGCAATCGAGACGTTTTTATCCCTGAAAAATTCATTCATTCAACCTTTATTTATACAGGCTAGCCTCGTTGAGTCACGGGGACTCATTTACAAGAGGGACCTGTCTCACTCACACCAAACAACCATCCACTCTCACACTCACACCTAGGGTCAATTTAGAGTCACCAATCAGCCTAACAAGCATGTTTTTTGGTCTGTGGGAGGAAACCGGAGTACCCGGAGGAAACCCACGCATGCACGGGGAGAACATGCAAACTCCACCCAGAAAGGCCCCGGACCGGGATTTGAACCGGCAACCTTCTCGCTGAGAGGCAGCAGCTCTACCAGTTGTGCCAACGTGCTGCCCAAAATAAATCTACTTAGAGTAAATAAACCACTTGGTGCATTTTTTTGGCCTTAGGACTGTTTTTTTATGAAGTAAATACCCAAAGTTGAGTAAAAAACCCATTAAAAAGTGAATTTTGAATATGTGGTCCCCTTTAACAAAAATGGGTGAATGCTAAAATTAAACACTGTAGGAAAAAAAACTAAAATGAGCAAAACTAGCAAAAACCAAAGGTTAGCAAAATGATACCCAGAAGCTAAAACTAAAAGCTCAAATTAGTTCAACAGTAGTTTAGAGTTACCAGTAACAAAATCATAGCCAAAAGCTAAAATAAGCAGAGCAGCAGCAAAAAAAAAAAACTGATTTAGCTAACTTGTAGGAACAAGCCAAAATAAAGAGAACCGTAGCTAAGCACTAAATTGAGCAAAACTAGCTGAAAGCTAAATGTATTAATAGCAAAAATCTTAAATTAGCAAACCAACTGCTAAAAGCTAAAATTAACTAAACCACAACTAAAAGCTCTAAACCTTAGCTACAGATCATTCATAGCCAAACTGAAAGCTAAAATCAGCAAAGCAGCAGCAAAAATTTTCATTTAGCTAAATATTATCGTAGCTAAAATTGTAGCAAAAGCTAAAATTTGCAATACTGTTGCAAAAGGCCTAAAACGGCAAAATAGTACGGTAGTTAAAGACTTTTTTAAAAATCTACAAACTTGGCTAAAACCTATAAATAACTAAAATGTACATAAAAGTTAAATGTAGCAGAAATCATGTTTTCAACATGGCAGCTAAAAGCTAAATGTAGCAAAACAGTTGCTAGTAGCAACATTTAGGATGACGGTTAGCTAAAAGGCATAAGACAACAAAAATGGAGGCAGTGCGCAGAAGTAGATTTAACAGAACAATGTTGAAAGGACTTTGGAGTTTTCAATATATTTATTGGCCAAATTGTTTTGTAAATATAAATATATAAATAAAGTACAAAACTTAACTAATACCAAAAGTCACAGTTTGCTGTAGCTGATTTGATGAACATTTTCATACTAAAATTGCTGAAATAGCACAACGTATGCAGACGTATTTTGGCACAGATAGAGCACAAAAACTGGAAAACACAAATCAACGCTGGCCCAGCATAAATAAATGAGACGTCACTCA
>JBBPBX010013604.1:0-15000 GCA_038048925.1 Garcialebias charrua
CCCTGGATCCTTTCCCCTCTTCTCTCATAAAAACCAATCATTCTGCAATAGGCCCACTTATCACTCAAATAATAAATCAGTCTCTACAATCTGGTCATGTTCCACTGCCTCTAAAAACCGCCATCATTAGGCCTCTTCTGAAAAAATCTAATTTGGATCCCGACATTTTTTCTAATTACCGCCCAATTTCACACCTCCCTTTTCTGTCTAAAGTGCTGGAAAAAGCTGTTGCTGCTCAGCTGCAGGATCACCTACAACAACACTCCCTGTATGAGAAGTTCCAGTCTGGATTCAGGGCAGCTCACAGTACAGAGACTGCATTGCTGAGGGTTACCAATGATGTCCTCTTGGCTGCTGACACTGGCTCTCCCTCCATCCTTGTCCTCCTTGACCTCACTGCAGCCTTCGACACTGTGGACCATAGTATCCTCCTCCACCGTCTTCATGTGGAGGTCGGTCTCTGCGACACAGTCCTGGACTGGTTCAAATCTTTCCTCTCCAATAGGCTGGAATGTGTTAGTCTTGGCAACGCCACGTCCCAGACAGTTTGTGTCTCCTGTGGTGTCCCTCAGGGGTCGGTTCTGGGGCCCCTGCTGTTTTCCCTTTACATGCTGCCTTTAGGTCAAATTATTAATCAGTTCAACATTTCTTTTCACTGTTATGCCGACGATACACAGCTTTACATCAGGACTGGAGCATCCTCATCTTCCACCTTGTCATCTCCATCTTCACTCACTGCCCTCTCTGCCTGCCTGGAGGCAATTAGGGCATGGATGAATCAGAACTTTCTTCAATTAAACTGCTCCAAGACTGAGGCCATACTGATTGGCACCCCTCACCAGGTACAAACATCTCCTATAACAAGACTTTCCTTTTCTGGACAAGACATCCCCCTCTCCACCTCTGTTACTAATCTTGGAATAAAAATGGACTCCAATCTTACATTTGAAAATCACATTAAGCATCTGTTTAAAACTTGCTTCTTCCATCTTCGAAACATCTCCAGACTTCGCCCATCCCTAACTTTTTCCGATGCTGAGAAGCTCGTCCATGCTTTTGTCTCCTCCAGGCTCGACTACTGCAACTCCCTGTTTATTGGAATCCCTGGCAAAAACCTTCAGAAACTTCAATATATTCAAAACAGTGCAGCAAGGATCTTGTTGAGAGTTCGTAAATTTGAACATATTACGCCAATTCTCCATAACCTTCATTGGCTTCCTGTCGCCTACAGAATTCAGTACAAAACTGCTCTCATTACACATCAATGCTTACACGGAACTTCACCAGATTATCTGAAGGATATTCTCATTCCATACTCATCCACCCGTTCGCTGCGGTCACAGAACAGCAATCTCCTTCACATTCCGAGAACCAAATTAAGGACCATGGGAGACCGGGCTTTCAGTGTGGCTGCCCCCCGCCTGTGGAACTCTCTTCCTGACTGTCTAAGAGCCCCACAGTCTGTGGTTGACTTTAAGAGCGACTTGAAGACCTTTCTTTTCGACCAAGCATACTCTACCTCCTCATGATTCTACTTTTGATCTTAGCTGATATTGTTATTGATTTTAATTGTTTTATTATTTGTTTTATTGTCATTTAATTCTGTTGCTCCTTGTAGCACTTTGAGATTTTCATTAATGAAAAGTGCGTTATAAATTGAATTCATTATTATTATTATTATTATTGTGTACAGTATTATACTTTAAATTTGTGGGAGTGGTGGCGCAGAGGTTAAGAAGGTGAGCTTGTGATCGGAAGACCACCGGTTCAAGCCCCGGTACCGACAACATCAAAAATGTGGGTGGGATAAGTGAAGCAGTCAAAGTCAAGTCAAAGTCAAAGTCAACTTTATTGTCAGATCTGCAATATGTACAGTACAGGACATACACAGGACCGAAATTGCGTTTCTCTCAGTCCCTCGGTGCAACAGTAAACATCTAAACATTGAAACACTGAAACATATAATAATAGACATAAGCATAAAATAGTAAAACTAACACTGTCCTGAGTTTTTTGCATAGTGGTATAAGAGTATGAAAATTTACACCAACTCTAAAACTAAAACATTAAACATTTAATGAACATAATATTGTCCTGAGTTTTTGCATACTAGTATAAAAAAAGAGTATAAAAAGTATAACTAAAATAAACTAAAGGTTTCTAGCATTGACATTTGCAAAGTGGCAAAGCAGCGTATGAGTCAATGTACACAGTATATGTATGAGGTAGTAGTTGATGTTGTTATAGAGGCAAAAAGTGGCATATGCAGTAAGGCACATTGGGCATCCCTAAATAAGACCGTTCAGAGCACACTGTATATGTACCAGCAGTGGTGTAGATATTAGAGTAGTGTAAATAAATGTAAACAGTAGTAATTACATGTAAGCAGTAGTAATAAAAGTAAACAGTATTAATAAATGTAAACAGAGAATGTAAACAGTATTATGATTATAGGCAGTGATGTAATACAGACATTAGTGCAAGTATGAGAAGTAGTGCAAACTGTATGAGCACATGACCGAGAGTTTAGTGAAAACCCGTTTGATGACACAGAGTCTAGTGTTAAAATCTTTGTGTTGTGTGGTAATGTGTGAGAAAGTTTTAGTGTTAAGGCAGTTCAAATGGGAGGGGGGGCAGAGCAGGCAGAGTGTTTAGCATTCTGACTGCCTGATGAACAGAGCTGTCTCTCAGTCTGCTGGTTCGAGCCTGGAGACAGGTGTGACAGTCACACCTGTCTCCTCCACCCTCATCTGCCCCACTCTGGGCCCTTGAGCAAGGCCCTTAACCCACACCATCTGCTCCCCCGGGAATCCTAGATAACAGCCCTCTGTGTGGCTCGGTGGTCTGTGGTGGTCTTTGTGCGACTTGTTCGCTGTGGTGACCCCTGACAAAGGGAGAAGCCGAAAGAAGAAGAAAAAAATGCTTTAAATAATTTGCATGTACGTATAATGAAAACGTATGCTAAAGAGACAATTTGAGTTTCCAAGTTTCCATTCTCCTCCCATTCTCCTTTATCACTTCCCTCTATGGCAGCATGATGGAGTGTGGGGTGTCTATGGAGAGATATGACACTTGGATCGTTGGCTGTCACATAGACTGATGTCCATCTCTACCTGCTCAGACTATTGAGACAGCTTAACAATGAACATCTCAATGTCCAAACACAAGGATAGTGCACAAACACAATCACAACAGTGATGGAGAGTGATAAGGCAGGCAGACAGCCTGTCATACATGGGTAAACACAAACATCAATACTCTGCTACAGAGTGAGCTTAGTGTTTTGCATCTGTGGCAATGCATAAAATGAGGGCACATGGAAAATACAACTTAAAACAATGGATATTGACTTACTCAAGGTCAGAGCTTACAAGTCAGATGTTTCTTTTTCCTTAAATTTGCAAGCAAAACAATACAACTGCCAAAACACTTGAAAAGAAGTTATTCAAATTGAATTTTAAAAAATTGCAAATGCAATCTTAACTTGACATTGTTGTGAAAAATGGGCTTCTCAAATGTCAACCTAGCATCTTGCAAAGCGTTGCTGTTTGCACAAAGAGAACAATGTTATTGCTTAAGCATGTCAGAGCTCAAGATGTTTTTGATCGCCTTCAGTACACAAAACTGATGTCTATTTTCTCCTAAAGTACAAAAGCATGTGCAGGTTGAGTTGGGTACACAACTTTAGAGTTTTCAACGTCCAGTTTGTTCAATCATCATTTTTTTATTTGTTTATGGCCAGGTTTTGTTGGTAACAGACCCAGGAAGTTAATACAGATTTTCTTGTCCCCAGCAACATTCTCCACCTCCTCTGGATCCTAAAACTTTGCCAGACTAGGAATGATTATTCCCGCCAGCAAGTTTTTGGTCTGTCCCAGAGTCTCCTCCCTGTACAACTGGCTCAGAAAACCTCTGGAGGGAGGCGTTCACAAGGTATCCTTTAACAATAAACTACAAACCGGATTCCAAAAAAGTTGGGACACTAAACAAATTGTGAATAAAAACTGAATGCAATGATGTGGAGGTGCCAACATCTAATATTTTACTCAGAATAGAACACAAATCACAGATCAAAAGTTTAAACTGAGAGAATGTATCACTTTAAGGGAAAAATATGTTGTTTCAAAATTTCATGGCGTCAACAAATCCCAAAAAAGTTGGTACAAGTCCATTTTTACCATTGTATGGCATCCCCCTTCTTCTTACAACACTCCACAGATGTCTGGGAACAGAGGAGACCAGTTTCTCAAGTTTAGAAATAGGAATGCTCTCCCATTCATGCCTAATACAGGCCTCTAACTGTTCAATCGTCTTGGGCCTTCTTTGTCGCACCTTCCTCTTTATGATGCACCAAATGTTCTCTATAGGTGAAAGATCTGGACTGCAGGCTGGACATTTCAGTACCCGGATCCTTCTCCTACGTAGCCATGATGTTGTGATTGCTGCAGAATGTGGTCTGGCATTATCTTGTTGAAAAATGCAGGGTCTTCCCTGAAAGAGATGACGTCTAGATGGGAGCATATGTTGTTCTAGAACCTGAACATAGTTCTCTGCATTAATGGTGCCTTTCCAGACATGCAAGCTGCCCATGCCACAAGCGCTCATGCAACCCCATACCATCAGTGATGCAGGCTTCTGAACGGAGCGTTGATAACAACTTGGGCTATCCTTGTCCTCTCTGGTCTGGATGACATGGCGTCCCAGTGTTCCATAAAGAACTTCAAATCGTGACTCATCTGACCACAGAACAATCTTCCATTTTGCCACACTCCATTTTAAATGACCCCTAGCCCAGTGCAAACGTCTGCGCTTGTGGAGCTTGCTTAGAAATGGCTTCTTATTTGTGGCGGATGGCACAATGGATTGTGTTCACTGACAATGCTTTCTGGAAGTATTCCTGAGCCCATTCTGTTATTTCCTTGACAGTGGCATTCCTGTTTTAGGTGCAGTGATGTTTAAGGGCCCGGAGATCACGAGCATCCAGTAGAGTTTACGGCCTTGACCCTTGAGCACAGCGATTGTTCCAGATTCTCTGAATCTTTTGATGATGTTATGCATGGTTGATGATGATAACTTAAAAGTATTTGCTATTTTACGCTGGGTAACACCATTCTGGCATTGCTGCACTATCTTTCTGCGCAACAATGGTGGAATTGGTGATCCTCTTACCATCTTGGCTTCTGAAGCAGTGTTTCCATCAAGGTTTCTTGATGCGCATTTTGAAGTATTGCATTAGAAAAGGTGAATGGAAATGGCACGATTTGAATTAACTTCCTCTAATTCACAAAAAAGTTGATACGCTCGCTTGAGGTGGTTTTTGGGTTTTTCGAAACAGAGCTGATGCGCAAAACGAGAGATGGAAACAGATTTGCCGACTCAGTTCTGACGTAGCGAACATTCACGTCATGTGACTGATCAGCTGTTTCCGCTGTAACATCGCTAAAACTAGTTGGCATGACAGAATAAATACAACTTACCCGATAGCAACACATTCCTGAAATATTCTCTCCATTTTGCCGAGATGTGTGGTTCGGTTCCTGTTTTCAACCGCTACTTCCTGTTTACTGTAGACATGCGTAACGCTGACGTCTGACGTAATGCCGCTTTGCGTGGCCTGGTGGATTCGCTTCAAGCCAGTAGATGGAAACACTTCTGATTCGCATTAATTTTTATTTACATTTTTGCAAATTTTCAAAAATTCGCTCAAAATTCGAATTGAAAATTCATTCATTCATTCATTCAACCTTTATTTAGTCAGGTAAATCTCATTGAGCCTCGAGGGCTCATTTACAAAAGCGACCTGCTACAAACTAAAGAATGATGAACAGATAGATGGAAACACGGTTTGAGAGACACTGACACTCTGAGAAGCTCTTTTTTATACCCAATCTTGTTGTCAATTGACCAAATTAGTGTTAATTGGTCTTCCAGCTGTTCGTTATATGCTCATTTTCCTTTTTCCAGCCACTTATTGTTACTTGTCCCAACTTTTTTGGGATTTGTTGACACTGGGAAATTTTGAATCAACATATTTTTCCTTTAAAATGTTACATTTACTCAGATTAAACTTTTGATCTGTCGTCTATGTTCTATTACAAATAAAATATTGACATTTGCCATGTCCACATCATTGCATTCAGTTTTTATTCACAATTTGTTTAGTGTCCCAACTTTTTGGGAATCTGGTTTGTAACTCAGTTGAATCCTTTCCATATGGAGGAGCAGTGGCTCTACTCTGTACTCCCTCAGTTGGACAAGCTTCTCACCCAATCTCTAAGGCTGAGCCCAGGCAAACGACAAATAAACATTTCAGCCATTTGTATGCAGGATTTTGTTCTTTTGAGCATGATCCATATCTTGTGACTTCAGGTGAGGATTTGAGCATGAATTACCCAATAAATTAAGAGCTCCACCTTTCAGCTCAGCTCTTTCTTTACCAGAACAAACCAGAACTATCCTCTCAATACTGCAGAGAAGGCCCTGATTTGTCAGTCTACTTCAACCTAAACACCTGTCATATCATTTTAAAAGAATATTAACAACATTGACAATTTTGGATGAGTCATCTGCAGATTATAGCATCCCAATATCTTGACAGTTTCCATCTTCTGAAGACGACCAATACAAATGAAATGTACAGAGCAGTAACTAAGGGGGCTTTGAGATTTATCACAATTCTCAAGGAGATATGTTATTGACCAAAATTCAATTTAAAATTGCATATAGACTATAAACGAAAAACTAAAAAATGCAGTAACTGTTTGGTGTTGTTTTAATCTGGGAAGCTTGTATTTTTTTTATTAGTACAAGTTACTGCAGATGCTTTTTTTTCCTTTCCTTTCAGTGTTTATAGTTGGACAGGGGTTTAGTAACCTTCCTACCAGCTCAGCTTCTTCAATAATACATGCCGGCATGTTACTGTTCTATCTCCAGCTTGGGGGCTGTGAGCCAATGTTTGGCTTGTGGAAGGTTATTCATAGAAAGTGTGCACGCACAAACACACCCACACATGCATGCATGCTTATGCTACATCGTTTCCCTATGCAATACTGCTCCGTCTTCTCCCAGCTGCCCTATTAAACTGAAGAATCTCGGGAAGTGAAATGAAACTAGTAAATCTCAACTGCTTTTATGATTGACTTGATATGATTTGTATTATAATTTGGAACCAGAGCTGCTTCTCTCTCTGCTGCCTCCCATCTTTTTAACCCCCTTCTCAGGCCTTTCATTACGTAGATTGGCTCAAGTAAAAAAAAATAAAAAAAGAACCATGGGGTTTTTAAACCACACATATATTTATACGTACAGACTTATATAAACACAGAGACCTCTATGGTCTCATTGAATCTTGCTACATTTATCCATTGGAAGAAAAAACTAGGATATCTCTAAACTGTTTAGATAGTATAACTGGTCCTCAAACAGTCTTTCACCTCAGTTTGAGGAGCATTAAAGAAGGCTTAAGTGAAATGTGGAGATGAGATTAATGCATCTCAGAAAACTGAGATTGGCAATGCAATCAGACACCTAACCTGCACAGAATTGGCCACACTTATAAATTAATGCATGAGAAAGCCTGGAGAGATAACCAATGGACACAAGGACCACAGAAAAAATCTTTATATTGACTAAGTGATGGAGTAACTGACAGGCTGAGTGAATGACAGACTGATGGAGTGGCTGTCTGAATAGAAACTTTGAAATGCAGGCAGTTTGAAGCCAGAAGTCTCGAGGTCTTTGACCATCAGAGTCTCCACAGACAAAAGGCAAGAGAGGGCAGCTTATTCAACTACAGGCCCTTTAGCCTTCTGTGGCTTTGGCAAAAGAAATGATAAGCGCAACTCTGACTTCCTTTCTGCTTGGCTGATATGCCCTTGAGCGACACTCTCCTCCCTCTGTTTGTGAGTGCATGTGTTGAAAGTGAAGTTCAAGACATAAATACAGTCCAAGTATTTCTTCTTCATACAAAGATCAGGAGTCTAAACACCTGCAATATCCTCCTTGAAATGGTGTCTTTCTAAGCACTTAGCCTATCCAAAAACCACATACATTTAGGAACCATAATGAAGGGAAAAAAGTTAATTTCTTACTGAGAGCTGGTCATTTCTTCTTCCGTCTGTTAGCATGTTAGCATGTGCACCTCCGAGCTCTACAGCTTGTTGTTCACAGCATTGACATTACAGCAACGTCTGTTAGCATGTTAGTTGCCTCTTAAACCTCTGCTCCAAACAATAAGGTCTCCTGTATTTCCACGCGTGGTCCAACGGTCCAGAGTTTTACAGCAAGGTCTGCAGGTTTACTCCGGTCTGCCTGCTCCTGTAAGTGTTTCCAGCTCCCCTAAGTTTCGTTTCCAGCCCCCCCCCCCCCTTTCCCTCGTGTAAGTTTACACTGAGCGGCGTTCGCTGAGTTTCGGTTTCGGTACCGTATTTTCTGCTATAAAGGCACATAAACGGCGTATTTCGAACAATGCTTTTCAATGGGAGCGCGTTCGTAAAGTCGAATCGTCGTAAGTCGAGACCATCGTAAGTCGGGGACTACCTATATTTTTATAATAGTTTTATGTATTTTTTTATTTAATTTTTTATTGGCATTTTTAGTAATAAAACAAACTACAATATCATCAACACCCCTCCCAAACCAAACAAAACAGCACATCGATAGTAAAGGTCACACAGTCAAAACAACATAGGTTAAATACACCAGATTATGAATCACACCATTTCAACAATACACCAGAGAGCAAGGGCTCATATAATACCGGACATTAGTCTAATGATCAACTACGATACCTTCATTGAATATGTTTTAGTACAGAGTCCCATATTGTCCCAAACATGTTCATTTTGTCCTCGTTGTAATATCTCAATCTTTCCAGAGACAATGTGTTTGCCAATTCTCCCAACCACTGTTCAAATGTGGGTACAAAGTCCTTCTTCCAAACCTTCAAGATCAACTTCTTAGCGATCACCATACCAAATAAAATGGCTACTTTCTCATATTTATTGGCCAGGGGCAAAACCCCTGGAGCTCCCAGAATTGCAACCAGGGGATCCGGATCCCATTGTTTCCCAAAAGCGGTGGAAAAGAAATAAAAAAATTTCTTCCAAAATGTATGCAGCTGTATACATGACCAAAAGGAGTGGAGCAAGTTGCCCGTTGCAGCTTTACACCGATTACACATTGGTGACTCATTCGGATAAAAAGTGCTTAATTTTTCTCTCGAATAATAAAGTCTATGCAATGTTTTGAATTGTATAAGATTATGTCTAGAGTTAACTGAACAGTCATGTATACTCTTCAAACTTTCCTCCCACACCTCGTCAGGTATCTGCTGTCCCATCTCATCCTCCGATACTTTCTTGATTTTAGTTAGATCTACCGATACATTATTGAGAATGCTGTAAAAGTATGACACTGCCCCATGCTTAACCGGATCAAATTTATTTATTGCCTCCAGAGTCTCGTGCCTGGTAAGAGTTCTAAAATTTGATATATTTTTACTAATGTAGTCTCTAATCTGTAGAAAACGAAAGAATCCCGACCGTGGAACATCATATACAGAGATCAACTGAGTAAAGGACGCAAGCGTGCCATCAACGTACAGATCCCCTACCATATGGATACCCTTCATTCTCCACATCTGGAAACCGACATCGCTGAGACCCGGAACAAAAGAGTGGTTTTCGCAAATGGGAGCATCCAAGTAGACTGCCGGAGCTTTTATATAACTCCGTATCTGTTTCCAAATTCTTATAGTACTGCCAATAACCAGATTATTATTGTAAAGCTTTTTTTAAATTTTAGTAGGGCTGTTAAGGAGGGCAGCCAAAGACGTATTATGACAATGTCGTTGTTCTAAGGATAGCCAAGCAGGGCAGAGATTGTGAGACTGGTGCGGGCCTTTCTTCCACCATGCTATAATGGATAGGTGAGAAGCCCAATAATATAAAATGGACGGCTGTGGCGTAGTGGTAATGGCAGTCGTCCCCCGATCGGAAGGTTGGAGGTTCGAATCCCGGTTCCCCACACCATGTGTCGTTGTGTCCCTGGGCAAGACACTTAACCCTGAGTTGCTCCCGGTAGGACTGGAAGGCGCCTTGCATGGCAGTCGCCGCTACCGGTGTATGAATGGGTGGATGGTTGGTATTGTAAAGCGCTTTGGGGCTCCTCACAGGGGGCTGGAAAGCGCTATATAAATAAGCTCCATTTACCATTTACCATTTACCATTTGTTGCACTTTGACAAGTCAAAAAGGGTGTTATCTGAAGAACAGCAGAGTGTAGGAATTTCCAGAAGTAGCCTACTGAACTATCTTCGATAACAGTTTCAACATACAAGTTAAGAGGTCAGTCTGAACATAGGGGACCATGATGTCTATTCTCCAATCAATACCGTCATTAGAATTTAGAAATTCAGAATCCTGATTTTAGCTTCCTTTCAACAATCTTTAAAATGTTTAAAAAAAAACTCTGACCAAAATGGAATTTAACCTTTCAGGTTGTTCACTAGAGCAAAACATCTGGCCAGGTTTTTGACACAGCCTTTGTAGGCCTAAAGCTACACATGTGTCTACCAAGCCAAATGGGCCCAGTTACCAGATGGGGTCCTTATAGCAATCCCAGTTACTGTACACAGGTCAACACATGCACATAATTTTACACAGGCATGGTGAAAAATATACACTAGCTACTCTACACAATGACACAAATTCATATGCTTTGCTCTTCCAATTTCCTGTGGATGGCATGTGTTATTTCAACATTTTTCAGGCCAATATCATCTCTTAAACAAAGAAGGAGCAAATCATTCATTCTATATTCTGTGGTGAGAGGCCAAAGCATACTGGATGTTTGGCCAAAATAGAACAGAAATTCCTGGCATGACAGAAAAGGACAGGAAACTAAAAAGGAGAAGAGTAGACTAAAAATAAGTGAAAGGAGTTGGACGACGAGGGGGAAAAAATGCAAACATTTTGAAGAAATAAGAGTAAATAATTTAAAGATAGAGAGAAGAAAAGGGGAAACATGATGAGAGGTGCACCAATACTTTCTAAAAATAGAAATATGCTTGAAAATGTCTAAGCCTAGTCAAATAGCTTTTGGGACAGGGAGTTGTAAATTTATTGTGAACGTTTTGATGGCTTAACTGTTTAGTTCAAGAAGGAACAAAATTTTCACCAGAAAAACTAAAGAAAGAGACTGAGGCCATTCAAAAGACCATATAGCATGTTTGTAGCTAGTGTCCAGCGCTTTGTTTCAGCTGTGGCTGTGTTAAAGCGCTTTAGAAATAAAGATGATGATGATGATGATGATGATGATGATGATGATGATGATGATGATGATGATGATGATGATGATGATGATGATGATGATGATGATGATGATGATGATATGCTAAATAAGGTTAACTGGAACATATGAGTACTGAGTATTGAGTATTTTAATAAGAGATGAGTCAAAGTTTAAGACTTTTGGTTCAAATCGTAGTTTCATGCCTGTTATTGAATTAATAAACAAGTAATTCCTCAATGCATGTGTATACACTATAAAACAGGAATTGTGATGGTCCGGGGGTGTTTTCCTTTGGGCAGAGGTTGATACAAAATAAAGTCAAAGACAAAGAAATGGCTCTGTGTTGTTTTTGGATGTTATACACTCAAAACTCGCTAGCTTCAATCTGTGACAACCAGCATACGTAACAAAAACTCCTCTGTGTAACGCAAACGTCAGTTGGTGGAAGAAAGAACAGGTCAATTTTAAGTACTGGTGCAGACAAGAGAACCAAGAACAAGATGGAACAACTAAAAAAGTCAGGAGGAGTATTTAAAACAGAAAGTTATGCACCATAACTCATGTTCCCTGAAGGAAGGGAACGAGGTGCAACACTATTGCTATGGGAAATTGCGCCCCCGTGCGATTACCTGAAGGAATACATTCACGCCTTTATGGCAGGGGGCGTCAGCGTCACCCAGAGACCCCTCCCTCTGGGTACTTAAGGTGCGGACTCCCATCCTACTTTCTCCAAGTGCACTTCACCGAGCTTCAGCATTGAAAAGGGCCAACTGTGTTGCACCTCGTTCCTTTCCTTCAGGGAACATGAGTTATGGTGCATAACTTTCAGTTCCCTTATCAGTCAGTCACTCGGTGCAACACTATTGCTATGGGAACGTAATTCAATCACGCCCTTGAAATGCTCAGTAAAATGCATGCTTGTGAGAACTTCCGCCTTTACGCATCAGGCATCTCTTGGCCGTTCTCTACAGTGTATTTAGAGGGCACAGCCTGAGAAGGAACGTCACATGCAGAAACAGCCACCTAATGTTTCCACTAGACGTATTCGTGGAGTTCCAGCTAGAGGCAGCACAGACGTGCGCCGCTGGTACATTCGCTCACCATCTCCTACTTCCTTAGATAAATTAGGAAGCAGGAGGAAAAAAGATCAAAGAGCAAAAGACCCCTTAGGCCTCTGACATTTCAGATGGCACCATTTACTGTAGGTATAAACTCGGTTTATACACAGGATGACCTTTGACCCCTCAGGGGCAAATCTGTCGTACACCAAGTGTGCACAGACGAGCTTAAAAAAACCTTATCCGTTCACTGAACAGATGAGTTCTTAGGACTGTCAAAGGTGCCCAGCCTGAGGTCAGAGGCCTGCTAGTGAGGGCGGAGGGAATCACTTCCTTAGTACGCCCCTGATGAGAGCATGTGCACCAAGGGTTTCCCTTTTCTTTTCTTTTTTTCTTTTTTTTTAAACACTTAGGCCTGAGGCCTTCAGCCTGTCCCCATCAGTGGCCAAGCTGAAAGCTGCCACAGCTCTGGACGTGGGTGGAGAAGCTGCCCATGTACCTGGGTCAGCGGGTCCCTGTGAGAGGACAGCTGCCATGGTGTCCCTGACAGCATTGAGATCAGCTCCGGGAACCACGGCTTCTGTGGCCACCTGGGGGCTATCAGTATCAGGGAGAGGGCTCCCTTGCGTACACGTTCCAGTGTCACCTGAATCAGAGGGACAGGTGGAAAAGCGTAATACAGCACCCCTGCTGGCCAATCATGGGCCAAGGCATCCGTTCCCAACGGTGCGTCTGTTTCCTTTAGAGAGAAGTAAAGGTCACACTGTGAGCTGTCCTGCATGCGAACAGGTCTACAGAGACTCTCCCGTATCATGACCAGATCTGATCCATGACCCGTGGGCTCAGCCTCCATTCCGATGCCAAGAGAGGCCCTCTTGAGAGGGTATCCGCTCCGTAGTTCAGTTCGCCCGGAATACGAGTCGCCCCGAGTGACATTATTCTTGGGGCACACCACATGAGCAATTTTTGTGTCAGACCGAGGAGGGCTCGGGATCTTGTCCCTCCTTCCCTGTTGATGAAGGACACCGTGGTTCTGTTATCTGATTTTACTAGGACATGCTGTCCTGCAATCAGACCTTTACCAAAAAAGTATTTTACTGACAGGAATACGGCCCGCAATTCCAAGAAGTTGATGTGTAATCTCGCTTCCTGCTCTTTTCAAAGGCCTTGGGCATTCTGATTTCTGCAGACTGCCCTCCATCCTGTTTTCTAGGCGTCTGTTGCGATGACTACACGGGACGACACCCGTCCCAATGGGACCGCCATATTTGTAAGAACCGCATTTTCAACAATGCGTGTGGCACACAGGGTATGGCCGCTGCCAAGAGGCCCAAGAGGCGTTGGCATGTTTTTATGGGAACCGCTGATTCAGTCTAAACCTTGCCAGGCAATGGCAAATTGAGGAAATGCGTTCCTCCGAGAGCCATGCTCTGTACCGGATGGTGTCGACCTGTACTCCCAGAAATACAGTATTCCGTGATGGAGTCAGGTCACTCTTTTGCAGGTTTATGACAAAACCGAGAGCCTCCAGGTGAGAGATCACCCTCTTGGAGTGCGACTGAGCCTACATTCTGCTTCCGGCAAGAATCAGGAGATCATCCAGGTAATTCATAATTCTGACCCCTTGATTCCTGAGAGGGGCCAGTGCTGCGTCCAAACATTTTGTAAATGTACGTGGAGCAGTCTTTAAACCGAAGGGTAAAGCCTTGAACTCGTATGCCTTTCCTTTGAATGCAAAGTGGAGGTATTTCCTGTGTCTTCTCCACACACTCACGTGGAAATAAGCGTCTTTTAAATCCACTGTACATGCGTAGTCTTCTGGTCTCACAGACTGGAGGACCTGCCGCAACGTGAGCATCTTGAACTTAAATGTTTTTATCCTTTTGTTCAGCGTCCTGAGATCGAGGATTGGCCTCAGGGAGTGGTCCCTTTTGGGCACCAGGAAGTACTTGCTGTTGTATACAGACCTCCAAAATACAACAAGGACTTTCTGACTGACTTTGCTGATTTTTTGGTAGGAGTCCTGCCTAAATATGACAAAATCCTTTTGGCTGGAGATTTCAATATCAGCGTGTGTTGTGCTGATAAACCGTTGGTCAAAGAGTTTTTACAGCTGATTGATTCATTTAATTTTGTTCAGTTTGTGTCTAGTCCAACGCATGACCGTAATCACACCTTAGACCTTGTCTTAGCTCATGGTTTTAATGTTTCTAATCTGGAAGTTTGTGATGCTGCCTTCTCAGACCACATGCCTGTTGTGTTTGACATGCCACTTGTTCTATCTTCAGGTTCTATCTTCAGCTCTCGACAGGGAAGGTCGCATCTCCTTTCGCTCCTCACCTCGCTGGTTTCCCCCTCCCTGCTTCTGCATTTGTCTCGTCTATAACTCTTCAGCGCTCGCTCGAACCAATTTGGGATGGATTTATGTGCGTGGACTGCTTTCTGGGCCATTTCATCTATCGATACTATCGATAACATAAATTTCCACGAAGCGTTCTGGCCGGGGAGAGCCAGAGCGCCCTTACGACACGCATGCGGTGAGCTACATTATGGACTCGATGAGCAGGCTAATGTAACTGTCCGCTCACTCTGTCGGGGACGTGGAACCTCTGTGATTTATTGGGATACCGGTGGATCTTGCCACTGAAGGC
>JBBPBX010013604.1:20000-46684 GCA_038048925.1 Garcialebias charrua
AGTCCAACAGGAGGCTGAGAGGTGACCGAGCGTTCTCAGTCACTGCCCCTAAACTGTGGAACGAGCTGCCTTTGCACGTCAGACAAACTGACTCACTTCCTGTTTTCAAATCTGCTCTGAAGACACATTTTTTCTCTTTGGCGTTTAACACAGCTTGACATGTTGGTTTTATGGTTTTTGAGTTTTTGTTTTATAGTTTTTACTGTTTGCTGTTTGATCTGGTAATTCATCACTTTTATGGTATTTGTTGAGTTTATAGTTGTATGCTTGTCTGTGTTAGTGTACAGCACTTTGGCCAACAGTGTTGTTTTAAAGATCCACTGACGTGATTTTTCTACTATTCATCAAATTGCTCAAAATATATATATATTATCATTTAAATATGTTAGTTTTTGCAAACAAAATGATAAATCACTTTAATTTTGCTTTAAAAGTGATTTTGAACTTCAAGCTGTGTTTAATCATGGGAAATCCGTTTACACCCGAACGCACCATCTGTGATGTCATGTGCAGAGTTGAGGCAGAGCTCTTGGCTTGTCACGGTATGAGCAGCTCACATAAAAGTAAGTCTGATACGGCATCAGATCTAAATTAGATCCTGCTGTTTCTTGTTCCATCACCCAAACTATTTTCTGCTTCCCAAAATGAAGACAAATAGCTTAAATCTTCACCTAGATTGCTAAATTAGTCAGGTTTTAAAATGTCTGCTATTGAAGAGACTGGAGCCCTCTGCCTCTCACTCTGCACATTACATCACAGATGGTGCGTTCAGGTGTAAACGGATTTCCCATGATTAAACACGGCTTGAAGTTCAAAATCACTTTTAAAGCAAAATTAAAGTGATTTATCATTTTGTTTGCAAAAATTAACATATTTAAATGATAATATATATATATTTTGAGCAATTTGATGAATAGTAGAAAAATCACGTCAGTGGATCTTTAAAGTGCTTTATAAATAAAGTTGTATTGTATTGTATTGTAGTGACCGGAGCGTAGTTTGTGTTTCGGGACAATACTTATTACTCCTTTCTGTAGCATCGTTGATACTTCCTCCCTCAGCACGTGTGCGCATGCTGGGTTGATGTTTGACTGCAACACCCCCGTGAAGGGGGGCGGACTCTTGAGGAACTGCAGCTTGAACCCGTGACATACCGTCGTCATGACCCATTTGTTTGGCAGACACGCCCTCCAGGCCTGTGCATGCGCCGTGAGCTTGGAAGGCATGTTTATCTGTTGTTTGTTTTGTGTGTGTGCGGGAGGGGTGGCCTTTGACCCCTCTTGCGTGCTCCCGAGTGAGCTGGTCTGCCCAACAGAGGATGTTGCGAGGTCTGACTTTTATTTTTGTGTATGGATGAACAAGTGCTTGTTTTTATTACACATACAGTAGATGAGTCATGTTTTGTGCACACACACACATGTTGCCAGCTTCTCGTAACGAATTACAAACAAAGTCTGGGCTCAAAGAGTTCGGTTCCCGTACCACTTGGCGGGCAAACCTGTAAAATTATGAATTTGTCCTGTTTCATCAGGCCCGAATCTGGTTCCCACCTGGATTCATCGAAGAGGTCCTCGGCCGAGCTGCCTGGCGATGAAAAGATTCCCCGTCGCCAGCAGGTCTCTTCTGTGGAGGGGCGACACATGGGCTCCCTGGGGGGAGCAAAGCTTTTTCTTGGAAGCCCCTCACGGAGGGCTTCCGCCTGTTTATGCCTCTGCTCTAGTCTGGCCTGGATGCGTTCCAGAGAACCCCCGAAGAGTCCCGTCGGCTCGATCGGGTGTTGAAGAAAAAGTTCCGGGAGGTCCGTTAAAGTCATCCACAGGTGGCGCTGAGCGACAACCATTTCCGTAATTGCTTTGCCCTGTGTGATGGCTATTGTCCCCATCATGCGGAACACGAAGTCAGAGGCCCTACGGGCCTCCTCCAGGGCCTCTTCTGCGGCCTGTTCATTTGTTGTTACCTGGAGCTCCTGCAGCTTTTCTGCCAGGTAAGCCTGCATCATGGTCGAAGCATTCATTGTGCGCGCCGCGAAGCCCTGAGCCCGGTAGCACTTATCGAGCTGTTTCTCCAAAGCGCGGCAGGCCTTGTTGGGCAGTGCTGGTTTCGCGCCCGCTGTTGCGGGGGCCAGATGAGCCGCCAGGGTATCCTCTATCTGTGGGGCGCTGGCGAGTCCTGCTGCCTCCATCCCTGCGACATCCAAGAACCGAGAGAGCGGCAGCGTCATGGAAGCTCCGAGTTGGGCCCAGGAGCGCGTGAGCTCCATCAGGAAATCCGGAAAAATTGGCATTCTTTGCCTCGTCGTCGGCTGCTGTTTCGCGTGGAAATAATTTCCCGCCAGCCTCGTAACCTGTTGGCGAGAAGTGGGGTCTGGACACGCGACCTGCAGTGCGTCCGCGGCCCTGTGGCACAATTCCAACAGAGCAAGGACCGACGCGTCCAATTCCAGCAGTACTTGCGCCAGGTTTTGGGAGGAATCCACACTTTCCCCCTCATAACCATACTCGGCGTCCTGGTCAGACACTTTGGGCGTCGAGTCCCCAGCCGTGACCGATGCGTCCAGCCCATTTTCTTCCCCGACCTGACAGCTGCATTCCAGGTCTGTGTTCTCGAGCTCCGGTTCGGGAGCAAGTGGTTCTTTTGGGCCTGTGGCCTTCCGCACTGCAACCTTATCCATTGCTTTGGCTACTGCGTCCACACGGCACTTTCTCACGACCACCAGCATCCGGCTGCAGTGAGGGCAGAAGTCAGGGGATCCCAGCGCTGTTCTCGCGTGCAGAACACCCAGGCAGACGGGACAGGCCTTGTGGGTGTCCGTCGCCAACAGGGAGTAGCTGCAGCCGCAGCCGCTGGGGCAGGGGCGCGAGCGAGGGCTCGCCATCTTGCTGGTTTTCTTCGGAATCTTGGTCTTCCGTTTTCCCTTCTCGGGGGCCATGTCCGAGAAGCCACGAGTTGTTCCTAATTTTCCTTTGTTCTAAGATGTCCTCTCCGTCGCGTCGCTTTCGCTGGCTAGCCTGCTACTTGAATTAGCAGGGTAGCGTTGTGACGCAGTTAGCGCCATCGAGCGAAGCAGCTGCGGAGAGAGAAGAAAAAGCTTTGACGTTAAGCAGAAAACGCTGGACTAGCTTTCGCCAGCCCAGCAATACGCAGGAAATTTCTCTGTACGCTCAGCGTAGGGAGCAAGCTCACCTCTGGTCGAGCGATGTGACAACAGAGAAGTCCCACGAAGTTCAGGTTTTAGCGAGGTGAAGGGCAATAAGAGAAAGTAGGATGGGCGTCCGCGCCTTAAGTACCGAGAGGGTGGGGTCTCTGGGTGACGCTGACGCCCCCTGCCATAAAGGCGTGAATGTATTCCTTCAGGTAATCGCGCGGGGCGCAATTTTCCATAGCAATAGTGTTGCACCGAGTGACTGACTGATAAGGGAACAGCAAACACAGTTCACAAACCTAATTGTATGTACGTTTACTTGAAACAAACCTGAAAATCTGGGGAGCTTTTGGAGAAGGGAAAAGAAAGAGGTGTGACAGAAGATGTACATTAACTCTCTCTGTATGATAATGCTATGACCTCCCATCTAATCAGCATACCCCCTCAATGCACACACACAGTCCCTGGCTACCCTCTAGCTTTCATTAGTAACATGAATTATGGATCTGCTGTTGCATCTAAATGCTAAGCGTTACGCCATTTGTGTTGCCGTTTTCCACATTCTTATCTCTTTCTTTCCTGTCTCCACAGCTTTCGTCTGCTTCACTCCTCAAGTTTTTTCCAGACTTGCCACAGACTATGATTACTACAGAACTATTAAAGAGTGTGCTGATGAAATTTCCATACCATCATATCCCCCTTGAGATTCTGATAGTGGGTAATATGCCAATATTGCAAGTGTTCACATAGAAACACAATACAGAAAGCACAGACTTTGTGCTGTAAGGTATGAAGGACCGAAGCTGTCAAGGTTGAGCTAAAAAAGAGAAATGAATGCACAAAATAAGCCAGTTCCATAAAAAGATACAGTACAGTGAAAAAATATAAAAGAAGAGTCAAGTGAGGAAAAAAAAAACTGTTTGATGTGTTTTGTTCAGCAAGACGTGCAGATTTTTAGCAGATACTGTAGAGGAACTGAAACTAGACACTATGTCATTACATCTCCTTAAATCATTACAGCTACTCATGAAAAGCCCAAAATCACATTAATAGGTGCTGAGATGTTAACTTTAGTCTGACCCAGAAAAAAGAAAATAGCCAGGAACTGAGAAAGAGTTTTGTGCACTAATACAGGTCACTGAATGTGTCTTTAGCAAGACTTCTCTCTGAAGTTTAAAACCAAGTCCATCTGTCTATATGACCATTCCTTCATTAAAAGGAACACAAATAGCCCATCTGTGGTTAGGTGAATGACATCAACCTCTCATTGACTATTTTACGAGCTACCCTGACCAGCGTGAGAAACCAAGGTACTGCAACATCACTGACACATAGCCAAAAAGACCCAGCTGAAGCTACACACAAGCAGAAACACACACTTCATCACACAGGAGATTCACTAAACGTTTATGAGCACACACAGACAAACTATAGAGCAGCACTGGCCCAGACCGCACATACTTTCCCATGCTGATGGAGGAGTTTTATAAACTCAGCCTCTTCTCCTTGCCTCATTTTTGGGTAAGACGCAAAATTATTTTGGAAACACACCAGAGGTCTTTATAAAGGACTTAACTGATGATTCAGATTGTTATAGTTGGAATGTGAACAAAGTACAAATATACATCACAGGGGACATTAGCTCTCACCAAATGTGTCTTATTCTTTTCCTCCCTCGCAAGTTCATAAAACATCATCAGATTACAAGAGCAGAAGAGGGTGAATCCAAAGGCAAAAAATAAAGAAGCAGAACAAACTCGAGGAGACACGAACATATGTTTAAACTAATTGTGAAACCAAAATACTTTAAGTGTGTACGTTCTGACAGAGCATTTCTCAGCTTGTGAAAAACGTATGTTCTGCTGCAATAAAGCAGAAAGACAAGAGTAAGCAGGCAAGACTTCAGAAGAAAAGACTGCACCGCAATCTAAAAACACAGCTACAGCATTTCACAAGGTTGGAGGAGAAAAAAGAAAAACACCATTAAACACAATGACATCTGAAAAGGAAGAAATCAAGATGGTCAGTCTGTAAACTTACCTTTGAAATTCCCTTGACAAACACACCGTTTGGACCCCTTTCCATTGAAACTCAGTATTAAACCCAGAGAATAAATGAACTCGATGGTTTCTTAATTGTTATCATTTAAAGGCCCACTTCATGTGAGGGAACAAAGAGTTAACTTACCAAGAATAAGCCAAAGAGGCTCTAAGGTTTCCTTTAGTTACACTGCTGAAACATGTTGAGTTTATAAGGCTATAATGTTGTTTTCCCACTTATGAAAGGCTAATACAAACAGGTTTTTTAAAAAAAAATCTTTTTAATTTGGGGTGCATCTGTTATCTACTTTAATTGGGTTTACGATGCAATACCATAACTTGACCTGCATAATTCATTGACCAAGCTAACATTTCCTGAAGTAGGAAATCTGGCTCTGGTGGAGATTACCTGAGACTGATAATGCTTGAATAGGATTCATCTAAATAGTAAGACCAAGCTTGAGTAAAACCCAAAGAACAAGATAAAAATAAATTTAAAAAAAGCACAAGCTAATGTACTTCGTTCATCACTCCTCCTCCCTATTATTCGTAAAAATAATGGCTTAAAAGAAGCTGGGATATATGAGCACCTTTTCCCTTCATTTTTCTGATAATCCCATACTTTTTGCATTTCTTGTTCCTCTCTATGCTTATTGAACAAATCCCCTGTTCCAGCTCTCTCTAATCGCATTACCTCCTAAGGTGTTCTGCACTCAGGGTAACTAAAACTCACTAGTGCCAAAACAGTACTCTAAAATATAGTGCTGACTGCCAACTAAACATTCATGCAGTCATACACTTACAGTATCTCTCTTTCTGAGACACATGCATAAATGAACGAATACACAAAAACAATAAAAGATGCCAATTATCATTTTAGATACCACTGAGCAGTTACAGATGGTGCAAGCCGCAAGGGAACAACATCTGACTAAAGCAGAGCATGACCTCGCTTATATCAACCAGAGCAAGCCTGGGAAAAGAAACAGTCATTTCTCAATATATCGTGCTGCTTTTCTGCACCTCAGCCATGAAAAAACAGATAACAGGAAGAAAATGGAGAACTGAAGAGGGGAGAAGAGGCAGAAGTCATGAAAGAAAGGAAGCCATATTAAGCCAGAGCTTGGAGAGAAGAGTGGACAGTGTCCAAAAGCTATTAAAACAGTTTTTTTCATGTGGAGCCAATAAACATAAGTGAGGTATTAAATATGAGCTTTCAGATCGTGGCCAGAAAGAGAGACGTTAGATAGAGAGGGGGAAAAGATCAGGAGATGAAACGAAAGGGGAAAGGTGGAAAAAAGTGGACTGAGTTCCCCTCTATAAAACAACATTGTGTTTCGTGCAAGTACACTACAAATGATGTGAAACTAAATGTTCATAATACAGTACTAATGTTTCTACTAATTACTGTGATTAAAGAAATACAAACAAACAAAAAGTTTCACAAGAAAAACTCAAATGAAACTGGGGACACAGGAGGAGTTTAAATTTTTAGAAAAGTAAAAACTGGTCTCCTTACCTGGATGTAGTGGAGTGACATAAGGCACAACATGAAAAAAAGACAAATAAGATCAGTTAATGCTTAAAGATGTGTCTTTTGGCATGGTTTAAGAAATGAGAAGCAAGTCATTGCACCAGTCGGGGTTAAATAACTTGTTGCTAGCTGAAAGATAATCGCCCATACAGTAATTATCTAGTAGGAGGCTCGTACCCATTTGCTTAGTTATATCCAGGTGGCAACTTGTTTTTTTTTTTGGGGCCAGACAGTGTATTTATTAATCAAAATCTTGTTAATTTTTCATTTTAAACATATACAACATAAAGAACATCAAACAACAAACAAAGAACAACCTGCCACCCCTTCCCTACACTGGATCATTCACACGTACGTACATAAATGAATTAAAATTAATTACACAGGCATTCAGTTTTCAACATTCAGCATAAAAGGCTGCCACGTGTGACGCGTCCCAAAAAATTTTAACAGAACCCTTCAGGGTATTTTTTTTTTTTTCCAGATGAATATTAAGCATCACCTCTTTTATCCATTGTACAAATGCTGAGGGATGTGGGTCCTTCCAATTGCATAAAACAAGTCTCCTGGCCTTAAACAATCACATCCTTCTCGTACTTGCTGAAGGACATATGGACCACCCCGAATAGTGAGATGAGCGGTGATGGGTGTACAGTTTTTCCACATATCCCAAGGTGTCAAAAGTAGATTGTCAAAAAGTCTGCTGTTTGGGACAGGTCCAGAATGTTTTGAATGTCTAAATATAAACTTTCTTCTCCTTCTTTCTAAACTCAAGTTTTATTTACCAGGTTTGTGAGGTCAATGGTTGCCTGAGCAGAACCTGACTAAGATTAAATGTGCTAAACAGATTAAAACAAATGCTCAGACTGTTGCATCTTTAAACCGTTTGTTGGCATTAAAGCTTCTCCAAATTTACAACAGCATATTTGATATCTTAAGAGAACATTGCTGTGCTGAAGGAGGATAATATGCTACAAACAAAATAAATACTTTGAAAATATTACTTTGAACATGCCTTCCACTAAAGCGCCCTTAACATAATTTTTCTGTAAAAAAAAAAAGTTCTCAATTCACAAATCTGCAACAAATATTGTGGTGACACAATAATTCTTTAGCTTACTGCCCACACTTCTTATTCAATTATTCGCATTTAAGTGTTTTCACAAAGTCATCCAAGCCCTTAAGAAAAAATATGGCTGATCGTAAACAGTCAGACGTATAATTAAATGTATGTAGTAAATAAAATGTGCCTCAAAGATTAAATAAAGAAATATGAATCCATTTTTTAAGGAGTCAATACTTAATGAGTCTGTTCATTTTGTGGATAGTCAAACTGAAGCAAGGCATTTTGGATTTTATAGAAAAAAAATGAATGCAAATTAAAGGAAACCTGAGCTCTTTAGAATATAAAATTTAAATTTAAACAGAGTGAATGTGTTTCTAGATAAAATTGTGTTTAAGGTAAATTAAATATTACATGAAAATGCACCTTTATCATTAGAGAATCTTCCACTTTTCCAAACAGCAATTTATGTGCAGCAGTCTATTTCCTAAGTCCTACATTATGATTTATCCCATGGGGGGAAATTGGTTTGTTGTAGCAGTAAAGAATGAAGGTTGGGGAGAAGCTAATAAAGGCAATCAGTGATTGAAAACTGTGTCAGATGCGAACAATAAATTACCTGGAATAAAACTCAAACATATGCACACGCCTGCTGAGGCACCACACTGAATTACAGTTTTTCTATGCGAAGCAATCTGAATTTGTCATCAAAACCAATTTAAAAAAAACATATTAATGAGGATCTTCAAAGGGTACAATGCACTGAAAGGCTGGGAGATAAACATCTAATTAAAGGAGAGGTTCCACCAGTCACCCTAATTGCTTTTTGGTTAAGCTAAAGCCACCACCTTTCTACCTTTCAAAACAATAAAAAAACATGTTCAGTTGAACCTGCTAGACTGAGGGTAAAAAGGGACTGACCATAAAAAGTCAGATAAAACCAAACTAAATCAAAACCTTCGCTAAAGCAAAGACAGGGGCTGATAAACAGCTGGGGCGAGGTGCACAACGTCAAAACTATAAACAACAATAATGCTGGTGACAGCTAGGAGGGTACAAGACTCAGACTACTGATGCACACGAACAGGCAGAGCTCACACACACTGAGCTCCACACGGGGAAGCACATGCTCACGCTCGGAGGCGAACACACAGAAGCAAACACAGAGCAACTCTCTGGTGGCTTTCAAAACAAAGGTATTAATCATCATTACACACATAGACACAAACGCACAACATGGGTGGGCAGGGGATGGCAGGCCTTGGGACTCATCAAAGAGACACACTGACACCTCAGTTCAGCCCTCACCGTAGCTGTCATAGCAACCAAGGTCAAGTGGTCCAGAGCTGGGTGAGTGTGCGCATGCAAGAGGGGGAACTGTAACGTGTTCCCAGAAGAACCGGCTGGAAATAATGAGCTCGTCGCTGTCAGGACGGTGTATGAAAACAACACAAATCCCTCAGCTGTGCAACACAACACTAAACTACCTGTTCAGAACAACAAGCAAGCGCACACTGAGATATTTTACCAGACTAGACTGCTAAACAATCAATTAAGCCTTCAGACAGTTTTAAACAGCTTCTTGTCTCAACATGCAGAATTACTACATACACAATAAATGATGGAAGACATCCAATTTTTTCCATCAGGAATAAAATAGCTGCGGACTGATGTAAATGTTGGTGTATTTAATTAGAGGGAAAAAGGTCTATAAGATGATATGAGCTTAGATACACAAATAAAAAGACTAGTACACAACCTCACCTCAGACCTTCAAGTGCAGAATTTGCATTTCTTGGAAATTGGCTCCTTGTATTTGTGTTCCAGAAAGATAGCCTCACATCGGAGAATATGCCATGCAAATACAAGTAAACCCCTATGTGATCGGGTTAGTATCAGTACAGTTGAACCTCAAGCCATATTGTTCCTTCCCAATGACACAATCTCGAACCACTGCCATCGACCTTTCTGCTCTACTCCTGTCTGAAAAACAAAAAGTCACAAATCTGGGAGTGATAATGGACCCTTCCATGAAACTCAAAAGCCATGTAAACATGATCGTTAAATCCTGTTTTTTCCAGCTGAGGCGACTGTCTAAGCTGAAGCCCATATTATCCAAAAATAACCTGGAGACAGTAATTCATGCATTTAATCAAAAAAGGCGTTCAATACAGAAAAACTGGACTTTATTTGTAGCAAACAAGACGTTTTGCTTCTCATCCGAGGAGCTTTATCAATTAGTGAGGAGACAGTGAGAGGGCGAAGTTATAACAGGATAAGCCATAGACACGCACCAACATATGTAAATTGGAAACTAACACCCCCACATACTTGGGATAACACGTACCTGTGACCCATTCAAAGTTCAGTGTGTGAAAACAGAGCTTACAGAAAACACACACACATCCTACTGTATGTAAATTGACAAGTCACACTTCACACATTGATAGCAGGGACCTGTCAAAGTCTTTGGTAGTCTAATTCACAAACAAATTGATAAAGCTCCTCGGATGAGAAGCGAAACGTCTTGTTTGCTACAAATAAAGTCCAGTTGTTCTGTATTGAACGCTTTTTTTGATTTTATCATGTCCTGGACGACTGAGAATCTTCACCAGCAAATTCATGCATTTATTACATCTAGGCTCGATTACTGCAATTCACTTCTGCTTGGCGTCAGTCAGACCACCATTGCACGACTACAACCGGTCCAGAACGCAGCAGCCCAATTTTTAACCAGTACACGCAAAAGAGAGCACATTACACCAATCTTGGCCTCCCTGCACTGGCTACCGGTTCATCTTCAAATCCAGTTCAAAATTCTCATGTATGTCTACAAATCGCTGAACAGTCTCGCCCCCGCCTATCTCTCTGATTTGATACACCCGTATGTCCCACCACGTGCTTTGAGGTCAGAGGACCGGGTACTTTTAAGAGTTCCAGGGACTCGTCTTAAACGCAGAGGTGACAGGGCCTTCTCTGTAGCAGGACCAAGACTCTGGAATGAGTTACCGCTGCTCATCAAACAGGCCCCCTCCCTCTCGGTTTTCAAATCCCGTTTAAAGACTCACTACTATTCTGTTGCTTTCAACACCAGATGATTTGTATTTGGTCGTTGTATTTATGATCTGCAATGTTTTTATGCATTTTGTTTTGTACTTCATTGTGTGTGTTGCCTGTTGTTTGTTTGTTTGTTCAGCACTTTGGTTTGGCCTCATTCCTGTTTAAAGTGCTTTATAAATAAAATGGTATGGTATGGTATGGCTGGCTGCAGACAGGAAGTTCAGTTGAACCTGCTGCCCCTCATACTCTTCAGATTCCACCTTTCATAAGTTGCACTGCAAGGGAGCGAGGTCAAAAGTCCAAACCTTGCAACTTATATTAAACACAACTCCAAACCTTCCAGTCAAGAACAATCCTTGACAAAACAATCAATCTGGACATCCTTCAAACACAGACTAAACACAATGTCAGTGTTGACTTTGAGCAGAGGATATGAAGAGGCAGCTTTTGAAGTACAACTCAGTGGTTTGAAGTTCAACAGTCTGCTCCATCTAGTCCAATTTATTCTTGTTTCAGTCACCGAGGAATCTGTACCTTGACTCGAAACATGGCACCTGTCAAAACTGTTGTAATCTTCAGTTGAGTAATACCACTCCATACAAAATATGCCACAATTCGCTCAAGAGGCATGAAAGTTCAAAACAACATTACTTCACTTTGATACATGATTAAAAATGTGCCAAAGGCTTCCATTAGAGACAGAGGAGGCTGTCTGAAATTTATACAGCCTAAGAATTTTTGGGTACAAATACTGTTTGCTTGAACAGTGACTTCAAAAACACTTTGAAAAGCATACAAAACATGTACATGTATTCACAAGTCACGTAGAAGAGGCATATTTTGGCATGCACTTACTCGCTTTTGTTGCTGGAAGGATACAAGTATAGAAATGCAAAATAAATCACAAAGAACCACCAAAACATGAATTTAGATTTTTACACAAAATGTGTTGGTGCTTGGGAGATAACTTGTAAGTTTTAAACAAAAAGAATCTTTGCCAACATGTGCTCTAGTTTGAAAATGTCATTTCAACAAGTCACATTGATGCTAAAATTAAACTAGAGAAATTGCATGTCCTGTGAAAATGCAATGTGAATGCTTATTGCAGAAGAACTTGTTGAAAATCAGCTGAAATGAGCTAAAACATGCTGAAATGTAGCTGAAATGAAGAACATGCCAGAATTAGCAGAAGAAAGCTGAAATGCATATTAGCTGAACTAGGTTTAAATAGGAAGAAATTAAAACAAATATTAGGGAATTGGCTAAGAAAAGGCTGACATTAGCAAACAATAGCTGAAAAGTAGCTGAAAAGGCAGAAAGAGGCTTAAACTATAAGTAAAAATGATATTAGCAGAAATAAGTTAATTTGGCTGAAAGTAGCAGAAATTACCTAAAAAAATTTGAATTTATCTGAGAACAGCCGAAATTAGCTAAAAAAAATGCTAAAAAGATATGTAAAGGATTATGAGGAGGTCAATATTAATACTGGCCTCTTTACCTTAATTAATTTACTTATTCAGATTGAATAGTAATTTCACGGATTCTTTCTTTTTCAGTTTACCCAATATTTCTGTGATCTTTATGATGGATAAATAAATAAAGCCATTAAGTGACAGAGACGTTAACTTAGTTTGATATGTCAATGACACTATCATTTATTTAAAATGAATCAACTAAATTAACACCATTACACTTGATTGACATGATTTCACTTTCTTTCAATTTAACACGTCAGCACATTTAAATTGTAACAACAGACTTCAATACAGGATGTTAAACATATTTAGTCTGAGGGCTCTTTAACTTAAATAGTTTCCAGCTTAGAATTGAGGGAAAGGAGATAGGAGGAAGATGGAGAGATGGTTTAAAGGAAATTATCTTGAGCATGTTACCAGAAATGACACTTCTCATCAGATTTCTGCTGAAATCCAGGTACGTTTGTAAACAGCTCTTTACCTTCGACGACGAGTCTGATAAAGAAATGACACCAGCCTGTAAGATGCACAGAGTCCTTCAGGCCCAGTTCGTCCGAACTGGTTATTCGTTTACGTTTTCAACGTCTCCTGGGTTCCGCTTGGATCATCAGAAAATATGTCAGCTCCTGGCCTCTGACTTCAAGATAAGCTTATTCCAGGAAGGAATAAACAAAGTTTTGAGCTTACGCTCGTTCGAAGTGGATTCATAACAGCATGTTATCAATCCTTAGCTGAATGACTGTCCTTGGCGGGTGACAGGCATTCATTCAGCTCTTTGGGACGTCTTCATGTCTTGAAGTTCCCAGCAAACTCATCCGTTCCAGCAACAGCTTAGAACTTAAGGAAGGATCCGAGATGAGAGAAACTTGTCTCTTTTTCATTGGTCCACTTGTTATCACTATTCAAGGTGAAATTCAGCGCAGAGAAGGAAATTGTTTAGGAAAAGTATCTGAGTGAGAGACTTTCAGACGCTAGATGAGAGTTTTAGCTGAAACTCGACAAAAACAATTTCTGTATAAGTCAGTTTGACATTTTAGCTGAACTTTGCCACCTTTTCATTTGCAGAAATGACACAATGATGTTTCACATTTAAAGAATAACAGCATATAACATATATCATGAAAATGACAAAAGTTATTCTTTTGATTACATTAGAATAAAATCAAAGATAGAAATAGTCTCTTTTGGTGACTATGTTCTTCAGATTACAACTAATGGCATAATTTGTGGTAAATGTCTTGCTTTACTGAGAGGTCAGTAAAGGTCATCTCTGGAACAGTTCAAAAATACACAGGTGTATCAAAGTGGACATGGTCATGCCCACTACAGATAGCAGAAAAGGTAGAACAAGCTTAAATTATCAGAAAAAAGCAGAAAGATGTTTGCACAATTAGGCTGAAAGAAGCATAAATTAACACAAAAAAGTGACAGTTATCTAGGACAAAAAAAGCTTAAATTTGCCCCCCAAAAATGGCTAAAAGGTAGCTAAAAAGGCAGAAAGAAGCTTCAATTACCAACAGGAATTGGAGAGAGCACATTTTTGCAGAATTAGAATTAAAAATGTTGAATGAGTGCAGAAAAACTGTTTAATTAGCTGAAAAAAAACAAGATTAGCATTAAGACATGTAGATGAAATAGCTGAAAAAAATGAAACTTGCAGACATAAGCTAAAATGAGCATAACAAGTTGAAATTAGCAAAAAGAAGTTAGAAGAAGCACAATAATGTTGCAGTTAGCAGAAAGAATCTGAAAGGAGCACAAACCAGCTGAAAAAACAGTCAAAATTAGCTGGAAAAAGTTAAAATTTGCACAAGGAAGCTGAAAGAAGTTGAAGCAGAACGAAATGTGGAAAAACGCAGTAAAAGGTTATAAACAGATCTAAAGATCTGAAGGCTGTAAAATGAGCTCAATTCATTTTCTATGAGAAAAACAAAAATGGCAGAAAAGGCTAAATATTTCAAAAAGTTAAAGTTGCACCAAAACCAAATATCATAGCAGGATATTCCTCAAAGAGCTGAACATTTATGATTTCTTGAAATAGCTTGAAAACTGCGGGATGAGAATCGCACCAAAAAACATACAGAAGATAAATAGATCACAATAATGTGAATGCTTCATAAACATTCACACAATTATTTATATGTTCTGCTTCTCATCTTGATCAACTCGCCGGTTCATTTCCTTAATCTCAATTCCTGATCTTTTTGTTTGTCTGAATTATTTCTCATCTGTCTCTTCCTTCGGCGTGTTAATTGCAGGAGGAAGAGCCAAATCTGACCTTTACAGTGTCAGTGTAATCATCCCTATGGCTCCATTAGATCCACACCCCAGACCCAATCATCTGCACACGTACACACAGACCAAAGCACAGCCTGGTTGCCACCCGAGGTTAATCGCAGAGTGGAAGTAGCTCCATCCAGAGACACAATAATCATTCCATTCCCTCTGGACAGTTTCGCAGTTTTCGTCACAGAAGTGCGAAGGCCTGCAGAACCTCTAAAGCATCTAAAAGAAAACTGGGGAATCTCAATATATCTTTGCTTTTTACCGCTCACAGCGTTTTGGCTGTGTGCACGGGTCGTAAAGCTAATTCCTTACATGACAAAAAATGTGCACTATGAATCACGACGGCGGTGACTTGTGGTGTTCATTTTGAGATGATAAAATCACTTGGTGGAGGATTACGTGAGCACTTTTTGTGTACGTTGGCAGGTGTCAGTATGCGCCTAACGGTGCAGGCGGGAAATGCTGATGCACAGTCATCCTCCAAGAAAAACATTCAAGGCCCATTATAGCTTCACTGACAGCAAAGGAAGATGAATGCAGGGCTGCCGTGATCTCGGACTCTGTCAAAAGCTATTTCCTTGAAGGAAAAAAGGTGCTTCTTCTGTCAAAAGATCAAGAAGACACAGCCAAACAAAGTTAGGAAAGAAATATGCACAAGGTCAGGTCGTCTCCTGACATGCATGGGTAAGACATGGTATTAGATATCATTTTCCGCTCACAGTACCAAACACTGAGAGTGATTAGATTTACTGCCAGCATGCACCCCTGATGATCACATGCACACACTCACTGAGAAGACAAGCACACGCACATTCTCAACTCAACAAACATCATCTGAAAGCAGATCTGCGCAAAACGCACACGTCCCATCAATTACAGAAAGAGCCATTCAGTGATCAGTAAAAGCTGACTTCTGGCTATTAGTTGTGACAGCAAGTTACAGATTGCTGCTGCTCTCCTCCTTTAACTCAACGTTTTTTATTGTTTTTATTCTTTTTTCAGAGGGGGGTAGTGTAATTAATAACTGGTATCATTCCAATAAAGCCATTAGTGGTCACTACATTTGTTAATTCTTGCACTTGCGTCTCTCACTCACTGTTTCCTTCACTTTATGCCTCTCCATCTCTTCCTCTTTCTGTGATAGATGGACATGCTTGGAGGCAGCTGTACTGCAGGATAGCCTTTAGACACACACACTCCCAAAGCATGACAAAAACAGGGAAAGTACCATGTCACAACAAGGTGGACTACGATGATGATACATATGTTTGTTTCAGGTTATCCTCATTTTTTTGCCGTGGGCTCATATAGCAGACGTTAAAAAAGGATGCTACATGTCAGCTCAGACACAATTTTTTTTGGTTAAATTGATTGTTAAGAATAAGTTTGTCAACATTGAAGATCTTTCATTTTATTGATAGCTCTTAAACAACCTCCCTTTAGAGAAAGTGTTTATGTAGCAATAGATCAGTCTTATCATCAGATGCATCGTCTTGTCATCAGACTTTTGAATTGACGTCTGAGCGGGGCCAAGACCTAAGTGGATTGCTGCGGTCTTAAAGCAACTCCAATCTCAAAAATTTCTAAGCGGTTTATGTTAACACTATTTTATAAAGCTTTAAATCACGGTTAACTACTAATCTACTTTGATCTTAGCCCAGCTCGAACTAGCCATTAATTTATCTATCTATCCAGAGCTATTTTTCCAAACTGTAGTTTTTCTCTAAGATATATCTCCAACTGCTAACTGCAAATAGACTTTATTCCTAATCTTTCCACAGAATGCCACTTTCAAAGATCTGAAATGTGGCTTTAAGGTTATATTTTATTGCAATAGGAAAGATGGTTTTATTTTTGGACTTTTTTTTATATATTAACTCCAATGAGAAAGGGGGAAAATGTCTAAGTACCGTCTCTTATTGAAGCACAATTATTATTAGAAGTAAATTCATTTCTGTGGGATCCAGGAAACCTAGGAGGTTAAGAAAATACCACAACTCCATGATTTGATGCTGGCCAGGAATCATAACTCTATGCCAAACCCACAGACTGTGTATAAGATGTAAACACACGAGGGTTAAGCTGGAAAGTGATGCTTGAAACCTGAATAGATAAAAAAAAAAATACATGCTTTGGAGTCTGTTATCCATTTCATTTAAATTTTATTTTCAGAAGGACCTTGAACACAATCATCACAAAAAGTAAATGTTAACAGGGACATGGTGAGAGGAAAAATTACCAAGTTGGCATTTCATTGGAATCCATTGAAGCCATAGACATTTTGAAGGAGATTCAGTCCCCAATATTACAATATCCTGGAACTCTTTGTCTGTACATTCAAACAAAACTGCCAAACATTCATGCCGCTTACCAGTTGGCAAGAACGTCCACATTAACGACAAATCAAATATAGAGGAAAAACATGCTTAAACTTGTAAAAAGAAAAAATATTTCCCCATTTATTTTTCATCAACCACTTGCACTTATTTTTACTGTTATTATGCATTTTAGCACACAGTCGGGGTTTAATGGCATCAGGGTGAGGATCATATGAGACAGGCCCTGGAAAACAATAAAAACAGCTCCATGTTTTCCAGGGCGCAGTCATTGTGATCATGCACAAAATCGCCTGCTATATTGTTTTTGAAAAACTCTGTATTTCCATTCCACACAAATCTACCAGAAACAAATGTTTTTTTTTGAAAATACAGTATATACTTAGAAAATTGATTTTTGAAGTAGATTTTTTTTTATTGAATAGATTTTTCACACCAAAACCTCCATCTGTAATAATGTAGATGAGGCCTCAGTGGTACTTCAAGACACTTTGTTGTTATATTTTTTTAATCTGAGTCTACATTTTTAAATACAATACAAAATAAAACATTTCTGTTTTTTGTTTGTCATTATATTTTCTCTGGCCGTTTGTGATGCTGATGTCTGTTTTCCTCCACTTAAGCATAAAAACTGTCTAGAGTGGTTCGATACAGAAAATTCTGTTTCCTTCTCCTTGGGATTCCCAAAGCCGAACGTATTGATTTTGTTGACTCAAAGTATTAATATCAAGGGTGCAACGATACAGTCTGCCCAGACAGAAGCTGGATCAATTAAATCCTCATTTATAATTCACCTTCTTTTAATTTCCCTAGCTGTGGAGGGCAGCTTTGAAATGTATATAAAGTGAATAAGTGAAGAAAATAACAAAGCAGACAGGAAGCTTGTGTAAAGCGCAGACAGTGCTCTTTTCCTGTGGATTGTAAAACCATATTATTATAATTTATTCTAAATCACTCTCAGAGAGTATAATGACAAAACCACTGCACCTGTGTTACTGTAAAGTGTGTGGAAAACAAAGCCACATCTATATGCTGATTTTTCATTTTCTCCCTCTTCTCACTCCCCCCTGAGGATGTGGCATGGCAGCGTATGCTCTGTAATGGCACGGAGCGGTACAGCTTTTAGGGGCAAATTGATGTCAGTGACATTGTTGTATGTTAGCATAAAACTGTGGGAGGAAGTTTTTCTGGTAGATCTGGGAGCAAACTAACACGTTTTAGCTCCTCTAACATGTGCTAACCTTTTCTTAATCACAGTCCAGCATGGTGGATATAACTACGAACATCCTGCACAAGCAACTGAAGGTTACGACTGCATCACAGCAAGTTATTGTGTGAACGGTTACGAAGCATTCACACTAGTGTGATCTATTTTTCTTCCGCACATTTTTCTGCATCATTCTTGCTCCACTGGTATTTCAACAAATCATACATCAAAATGTTAAGCTAGTTCAGGAGAAGGGTGCTAAGACTTTTGGTATTGGTGCAACTTTATTTTATTCATTTTTTTATTTTTTTTTTATATATTAAGCCTTTTCTGCCACTTTTTATCATGGGAAATTTACTGAACTCATTTTATATCCTTATGCTGGTGAAGATTCTCAGTCGTCCAGGACATGATAAATCAAAAAGGCGTTCAATTCAAGATCAACTGAAGAAGCGAAACGTCTTCTGTTACAAATAAAGTCCAGTTGATCTTGAATTGAACGCCTTTTTGATTTTATATCCTTCAAATCTTTAGATCTGTTTACAACCTTTTACTTCTCCTTTCACATGTTCTTCTGGTTCAGCTTCCTTGTGCAAATAGTAAACTTTTTTCAGCTACTTTCAGCTAATTTCAGCTGGGTTTTTTTTCCCAGCAATTTTGTGATCCTTTCAGATCATTTCTGCTAACTACAACATGTTTGTGCTTCTAACTTCTTTTAGCTAATTTCAGCTTGTTATTCTTTTCAGCTTATGTATGCAAGTTTCAGCTTTTTCTGCTATTTCAGCTCCTATTTAGCTCTTTTAAGCAAATTTTAACTTTCTTAGCTAATTCCACATTTTTTGCATCCATTTCAAATTTTTTTCAGCCTTCAGCAAAAATGTGCTGTCTCCACTTCCTTCTAGTAATTTAACCTTCTTTTTGCTTTTTAGCTACTTTGCAACTGTTTTTTTGTTCTTGCCAATTTCAACTTTTTCAGATACCGTAATTTACACTTTTTTGTGCTAATTTCTGCTACTTTTCACCAAATTGAGCAAATAATAATAATAATTAATAATTAATTCAATTTATAACGCACTTTTCATTACTGAAAATCTCAAAGTGCTACACATATATTGAATGCTACACACATTCATAAACCGGTGGCGGCAGACTACCATGCAAGGTGCTTTCCAGTCCTACCGGGAGCAACTCAGGGTTAAGTGTCTTGCCCAAGGACACAACGACACATGGTGCGGGTCCCGGGAGTCGAACCGCCAACTTTCCGATCGGGAGACGACTCCCCTTACCACTACGCCACGGCCGCCCCAAATGTGTCCTTTCTTCTGCTAATTTAATCTTGTTCTACCTTTCCAGCTAACTTTTTTGTATTTTTCAGCTATTTTTGGCTTTTATCAGATAAAGTCAAGTTTTTCATGGTAGTTTTTGCTACTTTCAGACTAACTAACTTATTTCTGCTAATTTAAGCTTATTATGCTCCTTTCAGCTTAATTATGCTAGTTTCAGCTATTTCTGCTATTTCAGCTACTATTAGCTGTTTTATGCTAATTTTAGCTTTTTCTGCTAATTCAACATAGCTCATTTCAGCTCTTTCTGCTTCCATAGTTTAAGCTTCTTTCTGCCTTTCAGCTACTTTTCAGCCATTTTTTGTTGCCATTTTCAGATTTTTTAAGTTACCTTTCTAATTTTTCTGCTCATTTCTGAATATTTAGACAAAATTCAGCAAATATGTGTGTTTTCTGTTTCTTTTGCTACAGTAACTTAGGCTTGTTCTTCCATTTCAGCTACATTTCAGCAAGTTTTCTTTTTAGCTAATTTCAACTGTTTTTCAGTAAGTCATTTTGCAATAAGCATTCACACTGTATTTTCGCAGGAAATGCAATTTCTCTAATTTATTTTTACATTTGCAAAGTGAACTTTTTTAAAACAGAAAAAAAAGCTTTCAGACCATAATGGATATCTTCATGAGACAAATTGGGCATGTAAATTATTAAAACATACATATGCAATATTATGTTTAAGGTGTTACAGTGTCAGTAAATAAAAACAACAATGGAAATTAGAAGTATTTAATGAGCTTGGATAAGAACTCCCTCCATTCATTCCCCATTAAAACATGCCATACAGAAAATAAAATTAATGAAGTGCAATAATTTGGTGCTGAAATGAATGGTTTTCTATGTTCAGGGTCGGCTAAACCACTTACAGCTCAGCGTGATGCAACATCAGACTGTGATGAAAGATGTGTCAGTTTGGAGAATCCAGTCCACTCGTCAAAAGGAACCTGTGCTGCTGCTTAGCAACCAGGTTATTGAATCAATAGAAAGAAAATTCTAAATTTCACATTTCATGGACATCCTTGGACCATATAAAAGAGGCTCATTTCATGCTCAGCAATGGAGGCCAAAGTTATTTGAAGCTGATTCAATTTTGGATTGAGTCATTCATTTGTGGATTTGTGCTCGAGACTACTGACGAGACAGACGAAGGTTAAGCACCCCCACCCCCCTCCAACATTTTACCAGTGACCACGCCAGACAGCAAACAACATCAAATGATGCAGCAGGGTTTAATCTGAAACCGATCAACTTGAGAGCTGCAGAGGAGGAAGCAACAGCTTGAGTTTGTTAACGCTCCAAATTGTTGGAACTGGGAGACGAGTCCCCCCAGTTTTCAGCTCAAACCAGACACATTTGTCAAAGTTTGGACACGGGGTGATCTTTTCATTAAGAGAATATCTGTGTCCTGACATTTACAACACCTGTTAAAATGAAGATGTATTACATATTTCACAAGGTGGAAAAGAAAGCATCCATCTCTCTGCCTCGCCGCCTCTCTGCCTCGTCTGCTTATGAAACGCTGTACAGTTAGAGGCTTTTTTAATTTAAAGTGTACTGCATTAGCCTGTCCTAGGTGAATATGCTAATCAACAATTTTGAGGCACGATAAAGTATTTTATGAGAGGCTGTAAAAGTATTTTTGGGAAATTCTCTGTCAGGTTCAATTGCTCAAACTGTCTAGCCACGTGGAACCATATCTCACCCGCCATAATAAAGGAGGAAGCTGACAGAAATGGACGGAGACAGATTTAGGAGCTGATTTTAAGCACAAGACTATTGTTAAATTAACTTAAACACTTTTCTTAATCGAACATAAACAAAGTGATTCAATCAAGTCTGTTCTCTAGTGTACATTTGATTTCCCTCCACACTGTAAATTAGTCTTAAAGAGATAAGCGTGTCCCCATCCTGCCAGCATAATTACAAAGCTAGCAAGTTTTCTGACCTTATTATAAGTGCAATTACATTTTCAAACCCCAAAACAGATGTTAGGAACACCTATAACGAGGTGTTCCTGAATAGTTTGTACTAATGTGTATATAATGATTAGGCAGTGTTAAAACCTGAGCTTAAATGTCCCTAAACAAAAGATTATATAAATTTAAAAAAAACTAAAAGATTGTAGATTACTGCTGATCCATTAAAAAAGTTCACATTTAAAGTGTTGATTAACCAGTACTGTATTCTCCACCCTATAAGTCACACCTTTTTGCCTACATTTCCAAGCCCTGCGACTTATAGGCCGGTGCGACTTATACGTGGATTTTTCGTTTTTTTTTTCACTTTGGTCAAAAAATGGTCACTTAATTTAACGGTTTTTAACCGTCAAAGTGCATTTATCAAGAAAAGTTAAACTGAGACACACTTTTACTGTAATGTCAGCTAACAAAAATATATTTTTTATGTGTTTATCTTTAAAGATCAAAGAGATGCAGGTCTGTTTGCTGCATTGCAGGTCTGTTGTTGCTGCGCGTGCTCGTTTTATGCCGTGAGGTGCGACTTATAGGCCGGTGCGACTTATACGTGGATTTTTCCACTTTATTGTACATAATTGGACTGGTGCGACTTATACTCCGGTGCAACTTATAGGCCAGAGAATACGGTAATTCCCAACCCTGGTCCTTGAGGAACACCATCCTGCATGTTTTTGTTGTTTCTCTTGGCCCTCACCCCGATAGTCGCTAAATGCTTTGAAAAACTGGTCATGACCCATATCCAAACATCCATCAACATCAATGAAGACCCTCATCAGTAAGCATACCGCGAGAACCGATCAACAGAGGATGCCATCTCCTCTGTGGTCCACACTGCTCTCACACACCTGGAACAGAAGGACTCATACGTCCGTATGCTCTTTGTGGACTTCACATCTGCCTTCAACACCATGATCCCCCAAACCCTGATGGAAAAACTATTCACACTAGGACTGGGCCCCTCCATTTGTAACTGGGTCCTAGACTTCTTAACAAACAGACTACAGTCAGTGAGGATCCACAACTTCTCCTCCTTCACTATAACCCTCAGCACTGGCTCTCCTCAAGGATGTGTGTTGGACCCTCTCCTGTTCACTCTGCTCACATATGATTGTGCAACTACCCATCCAGGCTGTCATATTGTAAAGTTTGCAGATGATACAGCGGTGGTGGGATGCATCACAAACAATGATGAGTCCAGCTACAGGCAGGAGGTGGAACACCTGGAGAGCTGGTGCAAAGAGAATAACCTTCACATCAATGTGAAGAAGACAAAGGAGATGATTGTGGACTTCAGAAGGAACAAACACACCCACACCCCACTGAACATAAGAGGATCTGCAGTGGAAGTGGTCTCCAGCTACAAGTACTTGGGTGTACACATGAACGATAACCTCAGCTGGAGCAACAACACCACCAGCCTGATCAAGAAAGGTCATCAGAGACTCTACTTCCTCAGACGGCTGAGACGAGCTGGTCTGAGAAGCCCAGTCCTCACCTCCTTCTACAGGTGTGCAGTGGAGAGCATCCTGTGCTCCAGCATCAACGTGTGGCATGGAGGCTGCACAGCTGCAGAAAGAAAAGCTTTGCAGAGAGTGGTGAAGGCTGCACAGAAGTCTGTTGGAGTCAGTCTCCCCACCATCACAGACATCTACACCTCCAGATGCAGGAAGAGAGCCACCTGCATCATGAAGGACCCCACTCACCCAGCACACACACTTTTTGCCCCACTCCCCTCAGGAAGGAGGTTAAGGAGCATTAAGTGTAGAACCACTAGACTGAGGAACAGCTTCTACCCTGAGGCTGTTAGACTCATGAATATCTAACCAGAATAATCACTGTGAAAATCACATCATGTTGCTGCTGATCTGTTTCATGTTGCTGCTGATCTGTTCATGTTGCTGCTGATCTGTTTCATGTTGCTGCTGACAAAAATCTGTTTCATGCTGCTGTGTTCATTCGTGTTCATCTGCTCATACAGACTCATGTTCGTGCTGCTGTTTGAAGTAATGTTTTTTTATGATATTAGTACTTAGTGTATTTTTAGTTGATGTCTTTCTTAGTTCATATCTTAGATCTTATTACTGTTTTTATTTTACATTCTATTGTTGGATGTAACTGGGACCCTGTGTACATAACCTCGCTCCATCACATGTACCACATGTAGTGCAAATGACAATAAAGAATATCTGACTCTCTGACTCTGCTTTAACACACCTTTTCAGTGATTTAATTATTTCTTCAAGTTCTGCAGGAGCCTGTTAATCCCCATTCATTCAAATCAGGTATTAGAGCAGAGAAGCAACTCAAGCTAGATTTATACTCAACGCGTCGCGCAGCGCGCGAGGGTGCGCGCGCCAAAAGTGACGCAATATCACCGTCCCCGCCCCTGCGAGTCGTTTTGGTGCGTGTCGCGCACCTCTGATTTTTTGAAACTCTGCAAGGCTAGTGTGCACGCCGTGGGCTCTACTGAATTGATTGACAGGTCAGGTGGGGACCTCCGCTGCTGTGGAGCTGTCCCTCGTTGAGACTGCGTCGCGACGCATGGAGGAATGCGTTCTATCACATACAAAACGTATGTGATAAAAATGTATTAAATTCCCCTTCTTCATTCCTGATCTGGACTTTTCTTTTGTTTTTTTGCCAAAAGTCAAGTGATCGCAAGACACAATAACTGTTGTTCTATTACGATTTGCTCCTCTAAAGACAACAGTTCAGCACGCGAGCGGAAAGCCTTTTTTTGTTGTTGTTGTGTGATTTCAAACAGTTCTTCTTCTACGGTAGATTTCTTCTTCTACACCCTTTCTTGCAACATATGCACAGGTTTTAGAGGGTACTGCCACCTGCTGGTCCGTAAAAGAACAGCACTTTGCCATGCGCCGCTGTGCGTCAACCATAAACACAGCGGCAACACCGTAAACGCATGAAGTTGCACGGCTCAGTGCGCGCTCCAGACAGCTGACCAAAGCACGAGTATAACTCGGCCTTAAACCATGCAGGATGGTGTTCCTCAAGGACCAGTGTTAGGAACAATTGGATTACACAATCAACCCATATGAAAACTTGCAGCTAGTAATTTATTGTGAATACCAAAGGAAAAAAAAATTGTTAAAACTACTTGAATGAATAGGCTAACATTACTGCAGTATATACTTTTTATGACATTATATCTAGTACAACATATTTAAAAAAGTTTATGAACATTTTTGTATGTTTATCTATAGTATTACAAACCATTATGAACCTTTTCAGAACTGTCTGAACTGCTGCATGTGTACAACTTTCACAACCAGAACATTGGGGTTTTAAATTTGTTTCACAATAAACTAATTATATGTGATACAATGAGTCTCCAATATGCAGTTTCATATTTTTTCACATAACTAGCTATTGTCTGTTCCTTACATTGTTATCAAAAAAGGCGTTCAATACGGGATCAACTGGACTTTATTTGTTTATTTATTTGTTTAATCTGCAACAAATAAAGTCCAGTTGATCCCGTATTGAACGCCTTTTTTGATTTCATCATGTCCTGGACGACTGAGAATCTTCACCAGCATATTGCTTTTCATTTTGGGAAGGATACCCTAAAAGCTGTGCGAGAATTTGAGAAGATGTCAAGGAAGTTGGCAGACTACAGGAACCATCTCCGTTTCAGTCTGAGATGCAGACAAGAAAAACTCATCCCCAGCAGTTTAAAACTCAACTTTTCTGCAACAAATAAAGTCCAGTTGATCCCGTATTGAACGCCTTTTTTGATTTCATCATGTCCTGGACGACTGAGAATCTTCACCAGCAACTTACATTGTTATATATGGAATACAATGCAAAGTCCATCCTCCATTATCTACTCAAATTAAATATATACAACCATAGATAAAAAATTTGCTCTAAGCTTATTGTGAAGAGGTAGAAAATATAATATATAAATGTGGTGCACTCAATACCATTTAAGTCTCTGTTTGAAGATGAGAGAATCAATTGAGAGATTAAAATCTTCACTTCTTAATAAAAATCAAGTGTTTGGTTTCTTGTATTGAAGAAATGAAAATACCGTGAATCTCAACCAATTGTTTCAAAATATGAGATTTCATAAAAAGGCTACTTATTATGAGTCCCTCCTATCTGTTCATAAACATTAGCTCAAATGAGCCCTGTGTTAAAATGCAGGAGCCTGTGTGGCCATTTTATTTATGATGCAGGTCAGACAATGAAATAGGAGCCAAGAAGTAGAGGAGGAGTAACAGATCAATAAGCGTTTAAAGCATTTAGAAGTTTATGACACCAAAAACAGAGCGCAATCTTTTGTAAGACTCAAAAATAGGGTTTTACGACTCTGTATGCTGCAGCAAAGTAAAGACAAAAAAAAACAAGAAGAGAGAAGGTGTGAAGGTACCGCAATACAAAGAAAATCAACCGATAGTTTGCTACATTTACTGTACAGCAGTCCCTCACTATTTCGCGGTTCGTTTTTTGCAGACTCGCTCCATCACGGTTTTTCAAGATAAGATTGGCCATGACACACAATTGGCTGATTGATGGATGAGCCGCATGATCGGCATGGAATTTTTATTTAAAATAAATTATTTTAAATTGTTTAGCACCTGGGCAGCACATTAGCGCAACTGGTAGAGCTGCTGCCTCTCAGCAAGCCGGTCCCTGGTTCAAATCTCGGTCCAGGGGCCTTTTGGGGTGGAGTTTGCAATTTCTCTCCGTGCATGCATGGGTTTTCTCCGGGTACTCCGGTTTCCTCCCACAGTCCAAAAACCTGCATGATAGGTTGATTGGTAACTCTAAACTGTCCCTAGGTGTGAGTGAGAGAGTGAATGGTTGTTTGTCTCTATGTGCCCTGTGATGGACTTGCGACTCGTCCAGGGTGTACCCCGCCCCTCGCACAGTGATTGCTGGACATGGGCACCGGCGACCCCCGTGACCCAAAATGGAAAAAGCGGGTAAAGATAATGGATGGATGAATGGGTTGATGTTTAGCACCTGCTGCACATGTGTGTTACCTACATTGCAGGAGAAACTTCCTCCTGCAGCTCCTCCTTCCTCCTCTGTCAATCTCCATAGAGCAGCAGAGACGTGGGCGTGGCCAAGAGCACAGAGTGCAGCCGTGGCTGAGAGCTGAGATCATGACATGCTGTGCTTTTTTTAGAGCGTTTAGAGTTTAGAAGCATTGTTTAGAATATTGCAAGAGTGTGGGAAGGGTTTAAAACACCTATATATATA
>JBBPBX010013605.1:0-24257 GCA_038048925.1 Garcialebias charrua
TCCTTATTATTCTTTGTATACTAAAATGTATTTACCATCTTTTAGTTAATTAGTTATTTCTAGGAACATTTTCGGCCTAGTTGTTTCTAGGAAACATTTACAATCTAGTTATTTCTAGGGACCAATTTCAACCTTTCTATTTTTAGAAACATCTGTCAACCTCTTAACCCCCTTTTGAAACAAAACTCTACCTTGTTTCAATTATGCCAAAGTTATTTGGTTAATAAATTGGAAATTGTGTCTAAATTTACCATCCTTTAACCTTAGCACTAGTGTCAGATGTTTCCTAAACCTCTGCCTATTGCCACCAGTAATTTGGTTTTCACAACCATATAGCTAACAGTAATCTACGATATCATCTCATTTTCTTTAAAATTATAATCATTTACCAAAATGTACCCCTTGTGACACATCAGAATCCCAACATGCACTCCGCCAAGGATAATTGCAAAAACAAAAATATAAAAGTTAACACGTTTTGGGGTCAGGAGCTGGGATCATTTCCCTTGCTTTCCTTAAGCTTCACCACAGAGTTACAGGAACCAGAAAAGGCAAGTCGTCAGATCCACCTGAGCACAGTATAACTAAAAATCATGAAGCCCGCGCTGGCAGGCCCCAAATGTCGCCTATGTGTTTCATTAAAAAATTTATCATAGCAACTGTAGTTTTGATCCCGGCTACTAAGATCAACGACAGATCCTCACAGATCAATATGGGGTGCGGCCTTTGCTGGTGTGAGTGACTTCAGGACCATTTATTCTCTTGTCTGTTTGGAGAACATGTTCAGCTTTCTCTTGTTCCAGCCCCCAGTGAGACGTTCACTGGGTTCTGATTCTCGTCAGGATCCCCCCAAATCCGGACCGTATGTTCTGGCCATTTCTGTCTGATGACCATGTTTTGACAGTTCTTTGAGAAAGTCTTTGCCTCTGCTCGGCTGAAAGTTTTTGTGGACAGTCTTTTGTTCTTTCGGTGCCTTTGTTGTTTTCAGTCGTTCCTTGCGTATGCCCCTCAAAGTTCTTGAGCAAGGTTGCATATGAATCCAGCCATGTTATTGTTCTTCCCAGTGAAGTCACAGTGAGTCAGTTTCTGGACACACCTTCATATTAAATCTGATCCGATCTGATCAATAACCACAGTAGCTGAGATTCAAAAGTCAGATGCTGCATGTGTTTTGACAGAGGCCTATCTTAATGCATATTTACCATTATGTGTTCTGTATAGATGAGGTGGGATTCATAAGACTCACTCTTGTTCCATCAACATTGTTCAATGAGGCTATTTAAAAAATTAAAAAATTAAAAAATCATTAACAGACCAGGATCAAATTAATTTTCTGTTAACAAGCTCTATTATGGATCCTTCGACGGAGGCATCTTTTAATCTGATCTGCACAACAGATCCAAAACATTAGTTTACCTAAAAGTGAAATAATCAATTTACCCTGAAACCAAAAAATACTGTAGCCTATTTTTATTTTAGAAAATATAATTTACTATTTCCTAAGACCCCCTTGCTAGTATACAGTCTATGATAATTAGCCAATTCCTTGAGCCTTCTAAGATCTGCCTTCTTGTTGGATTTATTTATGTATTATGTATATTTTCACGTCTAAACCGCACAGCTAGATGCCCTCCTAAATTGTCAATTTGAAATTATTAAGCTCAGTGGCTCATTTATTCAAAGTAAAAATATGGGCTCGTTCATTTTGGCCTGTTGTTCCAGGTATATAACTACGTATTAGTCCAGGGGTGTCAAACTCATTTTGATCTGGGGGCCGCATACAGCTTAATCTGATCTCAAGGGGGTCCGACCAGAATACTCATTCTAAAGGTCCACTTTTTGTCTTTGTATTAGTGCAAAGAATAAATACATTATATAGATATTAACATTAAATTAATTGTCCTTTCACATTTTTACTCAGTTTAACATTTAAGTGCATTACATATTAGAGAACTGATCAGTGATTGCACGTTTTAAAACATTTATTCAACAAACTGTTTTGTTAAATACCCTGATGCATGCTCCATAATCCATGTAGAGAAATCTAAAAAAAACAACTAAATCTGGGCTTCTGGACATACAAAAAAGCAGTTCTGTTAAAACCCTTTCCTGCATGTTAAAAGTGCATCAAAATTTAGAAATGAATGAATTTTAAATCCATTTTCCACATCTATAAATATGTATTCATTTAAGACCTGTCTGTGAGGGCTACTCCCTCCTTAGCACTTTGAGATTTCCATTAATGAAAAGTGCGTTATAAATTGAATTCATTACTATTATTATTATTATTATTTATTCTTCAAACCCCAATCTGTCCTCTTCTTTTATTCATCTGACTCCAAACAGTTATTAAACTCTGTACCTGCATCCCTTTACTTTTATTAAATGTTTCAGAACGAATAACCCAACTGGATGACTAAATTAAAAAATAAAGTGACTCCGACCTGTTTTTGGTTTTTTCTAGAAATTATTATGCTCCTGTCTGCAGTACCTTTTTTCGTCCATCAGGGGTCTCCATTATACTCAGGCTCAATGTTGCCAGCTGTACGATAATTTTCGTATTTGTACGATAATTTTGCCCTCTGTACGATCAATAATCCCGACAAAGGCCAAAAATACAATAATTTCGCCATTCTGTAAACGTGTAGTTGTGATCGGTTTTCATCAGCCTGTCGCAACTGTCTGTCGGAGTTTTTTTGTGAACCCTGAAGGCGTCTTGGAATTCCAGCTAATCCTGCTTTTCTAAATGTGACAGAAGACTTTCTGTAGAGGTCATTAATTACCACCAGACAATAATGCGTATTGTCTATGGTTCCCCCCAGTACTGACGCCACAAAGCTGTGAGTGCCTGTTAAACGCTACAGTATTCAACAATAGAGTGACTATCGAGCATACTTATTTTGTTTATGATGGGTGTACGATAATCCTACATTTCTCACCTGGCAACCCTGCTCAGGCTGTACAGGAAACGACTGTCTTTTCCATAGTTGCCAACTCTGCTTATTTCCAGCGGAATTGGGCTTGTTTTCCCTGGAGCCGCTTTCAAATTTGATCAGCCGCTTGTGGCGGGTTTTTATTTTCGCTTCTCGTGGACATTGAGTCGCTTAGTTGTGCTTGTTTTGAAGGAGCTGATCGCTTCTTTTGTCTAGCGATCTGGCAACCCTGCTCTTCGGGTCGACGCTCACAACAAGACGACGTGGACATTCACTGGATCTATTCACAAAAGTACGTCTTCCAAATTGGTAATCCACTTTCTCTGCTTCTTATATTGGGAAATACAAGTATAATACGTTCGGTTCTACATCCTCACGTCCTATACACAAATTATAAGACTACGTCTCGTAAACCACGTCGAACCTAGTGGCTCGTTAGCTTTGCTGTTAGCTGCTAAGTTCGTCTACAAAAACTAAATTTGGATTATTTAAAGTCGATATTGTTTATCTAAACGACGCGCCACTGTACGCTTTGTTAGCGAATCCGATGTGAGCTGTCTACCGTTACAAAGTTATAAAATGTCCGCTGTTAGACAGTCTATGCTATGCTAACGGGAGGTTCACTGCAATTTTCCACTTTCCCGTTTGTCTAAGCGTTATAACCTAAAATTATTGAGATAGAATGTCATAATCCTTTTTTATCAATCCTTCCAACTGTGAAGGTTCATTCGGCCCTCATTAATTTATCTCGAACTATCCGCGAATATTTTATTTGTTTATTCAAAAAACTGTTACCCGTCCTGAGGCCTTCTAGCCTGGTTAAAACCAGACCCCTTTCAGAGCTGAGCTGAAGTTCTAATTTTTTCATTTCACCCACATTCACGCTGTAGAAAATTATCTAATCCTGTTATAATGGAGAAGTGTAAACCAATTTAATGTAATGTTTATTCTGTGTTTTAGGAAACCCACACCAGCTACTGAGGAGGTGAAGACTTCGTTTAGCACTCCATTTAACTGCTGTATCCAAATAAAACCTTGTTCTAACCTCAGCGCCTATTATTTAATCCTCAGATAGCTTGTGAAAAGTTTAAGGAAAAAAAAAGAAACAATAATAATCCATAATTATGTCATACAGGCTGAGAAATACAGTAATCATTATTTTCCTCCTTCTGTTTTTGAATTCTTTAAAGTCCATGACTCACCCTGTTTTCAAATTGCATCGCCATTATTTATTTGTTTATTTAAAAATAATACAGTAGCGTTTATTTATATTGTAGAGAAATAACGCATGATTCATAGCAGATTTTTAGCAAAAGCTCCGGGAAGATCTGCCCCTCTCTTTTTCTCTCCCCGTGGGTCAGGAGTTCAGAAAGGTAGCCGCACAGCAGAGCTCTGAGCACGCGTGCCCCGTGCTCCACGCTGGACAGAACCGAGCCCTGAGTCAACGAACAGAACTTCAAAGGTAACCGCAGAGGGAGAAGACGAGAGAAGCCGCGCGGCTCTTGCTTCTCTCTGGGCAGAAGCTGAGAGGCTCTTGAGAGCAGCGAGCAACAGTCGCAGCGGTGTTATATCTTATTAAAACGTCTATAAAATAAAAAAAAAATAAAAACAGAGCACTGGTCCAGTTGTACACACAAATGCACCAAGAAATATGCAGTTTTAATTCCCATTTTTTAAAGATATGTATGGGAACAATTAAATAAATAACAAGTAGGACCGTGCTTTTATTGAGGCAAAAAATATTGTGATATCAAGGTATTTTACTTAATAATTTCTGTATATAGCCTGTTTCAGCTTTTTCAGCTAATTCTACATTTTTAATCCAACTTTTCAGCCTAATTTAGCAAAACTATATTTTTAAAAAAAAATCATTCTAATTAACTTAAACTGTTTATTTTCATTAGACCAGTGTTTTTCAACCTTTTTGGAGCCAAGGCACAGTGTTTTCATTGAAAAAAAAAAATCACGAGGCACACCACCAACCAGAATTGTAAACAGAGATACTGTACTGTACTCTGTATCTGCCTATATTAAATATATAGTCATTCTTATCATAGTGTCTTGGATAGAAAATGAAATAAACACAGAAATGTATTTTTATCATTTTATATTTCTTATTTCAATGTAGTCTTGTGACTGTTACATGCTCAAAGCAGCAAGGGGCGATATGTACCATTTTAAGTTTACCGGTGTATATATATATATATATATATTATTATTATTTTTTATTTTTTGGGTACTTCATTGTGTATTTTATGAGTGTGGACAAAGTCAAACACTAAAGCTGTTTAGAAAACCACTTGGTTTCTAAACTTAAAAATATTTAGATCACAGATCAAAAATTTAAACTGAGAGCCTGTATCATTTTAAGGGAAAAATATGTTGTTTCAAAATTTCATAGCGTCTACAAATCCCCCCCAAAAAAATTGGGATAAATCCATTTTTCCCACTGTGCCGTAGTAAGTGGACCACTTATAGCTTTGGCCCCCTCTCGGTCCCCCCAGCAATAAAAGTCTAGCTCCGCCACTGGTCCAGAGCAGCACAGCGCTGCAGAGAGAGAAAGCCACGTGCAGTTTGGAGAGCAGAGACAAGTCACCCAGGTGAGGCAGGCAAGCTGACGTGACATGGCAGGAAACCATTATTTTAGAACATAAAAAAGGATTTAGTATTCTGTGACTAATTTTATTCTATTTTTAACTGGTCCAGGTGGAACTCTCGGATTATTTTATCAGCGAAAGTCAGCGCGTTTTCCTCAATTCCTCACCCCCAGTCCCGCCCTTACTTATTTAATCTCGAATTATAAGTAAGTCTAAATTGTCACTGTTTTAAACTAGTCACCACTCTAGTAAGTTTACAGTTAAACTTGGTCTCAGAGTTACAGGGTCAGCGGCGAATAAATTATTTATTTATTCTAAAACCCCGACCCCTCTGTTCCAAACGCCCGTCGGCATTTGGGAGGCTTGACCATTGCGTGTTTTTACCTGGGACTTGGGTATTATTATTTACTTCACGTATACGTATACTTGTCTTATTTCCTTATCTTACTGAGTCCAATACACTGAGCTAAAATTTGCCTATTAATGTCCAATTTCAGATTTTTGTTGAAACAGGTAATCTGCTTACCTCATTGTTGTGTAGACCGCGGTCACTGATCAGTGCTCTGGACTCCGGCTCATCCTTTCCTGTCCGCGCGTGCAACCAATCTCGGTGGAACCTCCATTTTTGTTGGCTTTTCTCTTTATTCGCCCCAGAGTTCGTTATTTGGTTCACTCATTGGATCAAAAAGGAGAGATACACTTAAACACGACAGACGCTCACTTAAAGTTCCAAACCAGTTTAATTAATGATAAGTTTAAAAGTCACAGAATACATTTGTTATATTTTATAAGCTATATATATATATATATGATCTCATATGAGAAGACAGAGAGAGAAAGAAAGAAAGATAGAGAACAAAGAGAACATAAATGCGCATTCAAGGAGACAAGGCCATACAACCTGAAAGTTACTCCCTCGTGGCTTCTTCCTGCGTTGTCTGATGGAGGAGGGGAAACCTATACTTTTATACTCTTTCTGTGGGGTGTTTCCTACTCTCAACCAATAAGAGAAGTTTATTTTATTTCACAACACAGGGTAGGGAGGGAGCTAGGTAAAATATAAAATCCCCTCTATCTCTCCTTGTTTAAGTCAGAAGATTTAGGCCGAATATCTTTTAATACAGTATTTTGATACAGAAAGAAAACGTGAAAATAGTGTCTCAGCTGATTACTGTCATGATTTCTTTTACCCAACCTACAAAATAAAACTCTTACCTCATCTTTTTTTCTGCCTCGGCGGCATTTATTTCTTCGTAGAAACCTGTCGGTTCCCCCCACACTTATGGGCCGCCCGTCATCAGCAGTTGATGAAGTTTTAGACCCATTAAAAAAACGTTGTCACTTTCGGTAGTGTAGAAACATACGTTTTGTTTTTTTCACGCTTTTTCCGTTTTTCCGCTCCGCTTCGTATCTTCGCTTCATCTTTTTACTTCTCCTCTGTCTCTTCCCGCCGCTTCCTGCTCAAGCATACAGCACTTCCTATTTTGGGTGATGTCATGATGGAATAGTCCATTGTAGTAGGGGGGTACATAAATTGACCGTTTTTTGTATTGCGTTTTAATGATCGTTTTCATCGTAACTATAATTATTTTTATGTTAAACGTACATTAACAAGCAGGAGCAATGACTGGCCCGGGCGGGGCGAGTCTGGGGCCCCTGCTGATTGGGGGCCACAGGCAATGGCCTCGTTCGCCTTAATACCATACCATACCATACCAGTTTATTTATAAAGCACTTAAAAATACAGCAGCAGCCGTCCGAAGTGCTGTACAAGAATAAAAACAAGCACATAACAATAAAAACAATCAATCTCAATCATATAAATATCAGAACATCACAAGTAAAATAATACAACATTAAAACAGAGATGTGAACTCATTCTGGTTTAAAAGCCAATGAAAACATATGTGTTTTTAAACGAGTTTTAAAAACAGATATTGATGGGGCCTGCCTGACCTTCAGTGGCAGCTCGTTCCACAATTTAGGAGCCAGAGCTGAAAATGCTCTGTCTCCTCTGGTCTTATAAAAGGTTTTCGGGACTGCTAAAAGCATCTGGTCAGCGGATCTAAGAGCACGTGATGGCACATAAAGTTGAAGCAGTTCAGACAGATAAGAGGGACTAAAACCGTTCAAAGACTTAAAAACAAACAATAAAACTTTAAAATGGATTCGAAACTGGACAGGAAGCCAATGAAGGGACATTAAAACTGGAGTGATGTGCTCACGTCTGCCTGTACCAGTCAAAAATCGTGCAGCAGCATTTTGTACCAGCTGCAACCGAGAAAGCGAGGCCTTATTTACTCCAATCAGAAGAGAGTTACAATAATCCAGGCGTGAAGTAATAAAAGCGTGGATTACTGTCTCTAAGTGGCGTCTAGAAAGGAGGGGCTTGATTTTTGACAGGCGCCTCAGATGAAAGAACGAGGACTTAACCATGCTGTTGATGTGACAGTCCAGTTTCAGGCAGGGGTCAATTTTCACTCCTAGATTTGTAACAATCGACTTTTCATATGGGGCCAAAGAGGAAAAATCAAAAGTGGTGGGACATCCGCGTCTGCGCTAACTGCGCCATGCGCCTGCCTGTTAGCTAACGAAGCTGACGGGTTAGCCCACACGAACAGCACAGCGAGAGGTAATTTTTCGAACCTGTTTAGCTATCGCTAACTGGTATTCACTCTATGCCTTTTCTCGATCATGGCTTCTGAGAAAGGCAAAGGGGAATTGAAGAACTCCAACAAGGCCAGCAGACCAGCGAGCCCTGGGTCTCGACCTTGCCCCAGCGCATGTGGCTATTTTATTTCGTCGTCTGACACACACAACGCCTGTCCAATATGCCTGGGAATGGTCCACGCCAATGCCGCTTTGGAATCCCCTGAGTTGTGTTCTCACTGCAGCCAGCTACGTGAGACAGTGCGACGGAGATGCGTGGACTTCGTGGCCATGGCCATGGGTAGCTCTACCGCGATAAGGGACCCGCTCCTTTCAGAGGCCCTCACGACTACAGCAGAGCTGGAGGCAGACGAAATGGAGGACACCGGGGCGTTAAGCTGGGGCGAGAGAATGGACCTCCACAACCCCGACAGGGACACGAGGACCGATTTCGACACGAGGGACATGCTACAAGCTGACGAGCTGTCGTTTAAAGCCTCTGGCGACCTGTCGGACAACGAGTCAGACAACGTGGAGGAAGGAGAGGTCGAGAGAGGTCGAGAACTTCTTCCAGGGAACCGCGGTAGCACAAGCGGAGTCGGATGGGTACACTCCTGCTTTGTTCGAGCTGTGCCGCAGAGCTGCAGAAGTAACTTGGCCAGAACCCCCACCTCGACAACAGTTAACGAGGTTGGCGGGGAACTACTTTTTTGCCAAACAACAGGCCGCTGTGAGACACAGGATGCCTGTCTTTCCTGACTTTCTGACTGAGCTAACACGCTCGTGGACAGAACTGAGTGCGCCCTTAACACTGCTACTCTTCCAATTCCTGGACATCGAGGGCATGGAGTCAGCTGGTTTGGTCCACATCCCACAGATGGACGAGACTTTGGCGGCACACTTGGCGCCCAAGACGTTGGGCTCGAAACCTACACTGCCCAGCAAGCCATGCCGTGTTTCAGCTCTTCAACTTGAAAAGAGCTACCCTGTTCAAGCCCTCGCGGCTCGCGCCCTCAACACTGCCTCCATGCTGCAGGCTTATCAAGCTGAGAAGCTGCAGGAGCTGCAGCACACCTCTTCAAAGAAAAAGGCGGCTGAGATCTTGGACAAAGCACGCAGAACAGCAGACTTCATCCTCCACCTCACTGGGAGAGCAGCCATTGCCCAAGGGAAGTGTATGGCTGAAACGGTGATTGCACAATGCCATTTATGGCTCACACTAACTGATCTCCCTGAGAGCCAGTGTTCCTCATTCCTCCACCATCCCATAGAGCCCACAAGCCTGTTAGGCGGTGCCCTGGAGAGGATCCAGAGCAGATGTGATCAGAGGAGAAAACAGGAGGAGGCCTTGCATGAAGGCATGCCCAGAAAACGTTTCTCGCAGCCAGAGACTCGAGTAGCCAAAGAGTCTCACAGCAGCGCCACCACTCTCTAACCAGACGCCCAGCTCAGAAGAGGCCGACGCTCGAGGTTGAGCAATGGCCAAAACCCGCCTCGGAGCAACTTGGACACGCTCCTCATGCAGGCCAGGCTTGGTCAAAGCACAGGTTCATCCCACGCCATATGGGTCAACCCAGAACTTTTTCTGCGGTGCGAGAGAGAAAGCAGAAGTCAGACTGATCCAGAGCTGCTCCTACACCATTACAGGCATTTTCACCCATCGGGAAAAAGAAAAACCGAACTTTTACCACCAGTATCTGTTTTTTTTTTTAAACGATTAACTGGTCCAGAACGTTTAAACACAAAAAGACACTCAAATGTTTGTGTAATAAAGAGAAATTGTTGTTTGCACACGACAATAAAGTCTCAAAATGACCAAAATGTTCTGTGTCACGACTCAGCATTAAAGGGAAAGCCCTACCATTTTTAAATAAAATCAGAGTTAATAAAGAGGTCAGGGCGCCTATCACAGTCGGTCAGCCCCCCTCTAATAAGACTCTGTCCACCAAAGGGCCCAATGAGCCCACACAGGGGGGCAGAGGGCGATCCGTCACAGATAGACCCTTCGTCCCCACCAGAGGGCCAAACAAGCCCTCAGCTAAACAGGGAGGAGGGGGTCACTCAAACATACCCACCTCACCTGAAACAAATGAACTCTTGAGTGAACATGCCTTCCAGACTCATTGCTCACGCGATAGCCTGGCCAGCGTGTTGCCCATCGCAATGGGTGATGGGAACTGTAGTTCACCGGTACAGACTGCAATTTTTCAGACGGCCAGCACCCTTGTCTGGGGTGATAATAATAATAATAATACTTTATTTATAGAGCCCTTTAAAACAACCACAGTTGCAACAAAGTGATGTACATAAAATCAAGAACATTTAAACACATAAAAATAAAACAGTTGTTAAAACATTAAGATCAATAAAAACAGTGCAGAACAAATTCAGTCTGTGCTAAAAGCCAGTGAGTAAAAATTTGTTTTTAAAAGTTTTAAAACTGGATAGTGAAGGAGCTTGTCTGATGGGAAGAGGGAGATCGTTCCACAGTTTTGGAGCAGCAACAGAAAAAGCTCTGTCTCCTCTGAGCCTCCGTTTGGACCTCGGCACCTCCAGAAGCAGCTGATCAGCTGATCTGAGGCACCGAGCAGGAGAGTATGGGTGAAGCAGCTCAGAGAGGTAGGATGGAGCAAGACCATTTACACTTTTAATGTCAACAATGAGCCCAGCTCGCACCCCCATTCTAAGAGAGGAAATACGCTCGCTGCTGCAGAAAGGAGCAGTCAGAGCTGTTCCTCCTCAGGAGGAAAACAAAGGCTATTACAGCAAATACTTTGTGGTTCCGAAGAAAGGGGGTGGCTTGCAGCCGATTCTGGATTTGAGACTTTTGAACAGACGACTAAGATCGTTCAAATTCAAAATGTTGACACTGCATCAGGTGATTCACTCTGTATGCCCAAGGGACTACTTTTACAGTGTGGACCTGCGGGATACATATTTACATATAAGCATCCTGCCAAACCACAGAAAATGTCTATGTTTTGCGTTCGAGAATACCACGTACGAATATCAAGTCCTACCTTTCGGCCTATCGTTAGCCCCGAGGGTGTTTACGAAATGTCTCAAAGCTGCCCTAGCTCCCATGAGGAGCCAGGGCATCAGAGTTCTGGATTATTTGGATGACCTTTTAATCTTAGCGAGCTCCCAGGAGCAAGCAAGAATACACATAGCTCGAGTCATGTCATACCTACAATCCCTAGGTTTTGTGATAAACTCAGAAAAAAGTCAGCTGTCCCTATCCCAGGACATTGTTTTCCTAGGATTGGAGCTGAACTCTGTTCTGTACAGAGCGAGACTGTCAGAAAAGCGAATATCAGACCTCCAACAATGCTTGGCCCGGTTCCAACTAGACAAAACTGTGACACACAGACTTTGTCAACGTCTTTTGGGTCTCATGGCAGCAGGAATCATCTCAATTCATCTGGGCTTATTAAAAAAAGCCCTTTTCAGATTTGGTTCCACAGGCAACAGCAGCTTGCCCCCTCCCGCAACAAATGAGGGGGATGAAAGACAACTCAGACTGCCTGGAAGCCCTGCAGCCATGGAGGGATGCTACAGCACTCAGCAGGGATGTTCCACTGGGCAGAGTGTTATCTCAGGCCCTGGTGATGACAGACACCTCAAAGTCTGGGTGAGGGGTTCTTTGCCGAAACCAACACATAAGAGGTGTGTGGTCCCAGCTGGGGGCTCAGCTCTACATCAATCAGTTGGGGTCTGATCACACGTCAACATGTTTTGATAAGATCAGACAACACGTGCGTGATCATGCACGTCAACAGAGAAGGGGGAACTCACTTCCCACCCCTCCTGTTGCTGACCCAGAAACTGCTAACATGGTGCAGCTCATGGGTACTGTCACTCAGAGTGACAAACCTGCCGGGGAAACTGAACTACGGAGCAGACGTTCTCTCAAGAGGCGCCCCTCCCCTCGGAGTGGCGTCTTCACCCTCGTATCGTGGACCAGATCTGGGCATGGTACGGGAAAGCAGACACAGATCTCTTCGCCTCCGAGAAAAACACCCACCTTGTTATGTTTCACTCAATACTGGACGTGAACTCAACACTGGGGCTGGTCACATTTGCGCACGATTGACCAGCAACAAGGCTTTATTATGCATTCTCACCTGTCGCTCTGATACAGGCGACACTGGAGCGTGTTCGTAGGGGGGCCCTCTCGCTGATACTGGTCGCCCCAAAGTGGCCAAAAAAGGTCTGGTTTGCAGAGGTGATCTCACTACTAGCAGAAACACCATGGCAGCTGCCTACATACAGAGACCTCCTGTCACAGGCCCACAGGCAGGTATGGCACCCTCGTCCGGGCCTCTGCCAGTTATGGGTCTGGCCCCTGAAAGGAACCGGCTGTTAGCCTCTGGCCTACCCATTAATGTGGTAAATACAATACAAGGTACACGTGCTGAGTCAACACAAACGCTTTATGCACGTAAATGGTGTGTTTTTGAGATCTGGAGTCTAGAGATGAATATTATTCCATATTCCTGTATAGTAGACCAGCTTCTCATTTTTCTACAAGGCTTGCTGGAGAAGGGCCGCTCCTTTTCCACTACAGGAAGCCCTCGAGTTACGTCAGGGATTGGGACCTACGTGTGTGACTTAGGTCGATTTTGTCGTACCTCGCAGACCAAAAACACCTGCCTGTCGTAGGTCCGCGTTTCTGACATAGGTCGCGGCTATACCACTAACGGAGCGCCGCACACATATTTAATGGCATGAGACTGAACAAGCAGACATACTAGGCCATGAACATGCACAGAACTGTACAGTAAATGAATACAGTACTGTACTGTACAATAAATAAAAAATATAATGTCTTACTTTGAGCTGGTCAAAGCCTGCCTTCGTCTTTTAGCATCAGCTCGCACCCGTCCGAGCTCCCCCAGCTTCCTTACGCTCCACACGCACACACGTGGTCAAAACTGTTTAAAAGAATGACTGTTAGCTTCTTAACTTCATACATTTGGAGCCAGAAAAAAAAAAAACTTACTGAAAGCCGTTTCTCCGCGATGTTTCTCCATCCAAAACAACTGCTCGGCGTTAGCTACGGTTAGGCCCCGCCATTAGCAGCACTGGTTAGCATGTCAGTTCATTCAAAAAGGCTGTCGGCTTTGTATCTCCGCGTTAGCTCGGTGTCCCCCGACTGCCAGGCGGACATTTGCGGCGAGCTCCCGGCCGCAGATGGCCCCTCCGCGGCATGTCGGCTCGGTGTCTTCGCCTGTGTTAGCTGCTCTGTTAGCTGCTGTCGTTAGCATGTCGGGCGGCGTTGTTAGAGCGATCACTGGGCGATCGGCGGCTGCTCCTCCGGGCCTGAGACGTCCACAGAGTTGACCGAGTGTTTCCAGCAAATTTATCCGTATGAGGCAACCCTGAACGGACACACGGTCCTCTAAAGCCAGCTGACAGGAGCGTCTAGAGCTCCATTGACCGCAGTACTGTAGTAAAATGGCGACCGGAAACGACCGGAAGTTGCGTAAATACGATCAAATTGTAATTAAAAACGAAATATTAATAATTATACTTTATTTATAAAGCCATTTAAAACAACCACAGCTGCAACAAAGTGCTATACACATGAAATTAATAACATTAAAAAAATAATAATTATTATTATTATTATTATTATTTATTTATTTTTTTAATCATATTTTTATTAAATATGATAAAATCGTAAGTCTGAGTTGCCGTAGGTCGCGGGTGACGTAGGTCGAGGGTTTGCTGTATTAAAGTATTTTTATCCGCTGTTTCAGCGTGCCATGAGGGATGGGGGGTAAATCATCCGGTGTCCACCCTCTCATTATCCGGTTCATGAAGGGTGTGTAAAGAAAGAGGCCTCCTCTCCAACACGTTTATTAAACACTACAGCCTGGACGTTACAACACGTGACATCACACAGGCTGTACTCTTCACAAAGGAGGATTGAACGTGTAAACGCCTGTCTGTTTAGGCTAAAGTTCGCAAAAGCATGCATTTCCAGGGCGTGATTTTAAGTTCCCATACTATCTGTTGCACTACAGTGGGCTGACTGATAGGGAACTGGAGGTTATGTACCATAACCAATGTTACCTGAAGGAAGGGAACAAGGTGCAACACATGTTGGCCCCTCCAATGCCCAAGCTTGGTGAAGTGGGTGCAGATGTCGAACGTGAGGTGTGCACCGTCTTTTATACTGGGGGGCGAGGCCCCCTGGTGACGCTGACGCTCACTTGCCTTAAAAGGCATGATTGTAATGCTTCAGGTGAACCATGCGGGGGTGCAATTCCCATACTATCTGTTGCACGTTGTTCCCTTCCTTCAGGGAACATTGGTTATGATGCATAACCTCCAGTTGCTTCCCCTCCCACTCCTGCTTTCCTTCTGCTTTGCTCTTTGTCCTGTGAACCCTATTTGGGCCTCTCTTTACATATAGTATCGTCCAAATTATAAATTATGGATCTGGTCAGCTGATCCCTCAACTCAATTGATAAAATTTTCTCAACAAGAAGACAGAGCGAAGGAGAGCCCTCTTGCCCTGATGAGACACTTGCAACTGGATACACAATGGATTCCTGGGGGCATCCATCCATCCATTTTCGTCCGCTTATCCGGGGTCGGGTTGCGGGGGTAGCAGCCTAAGTAGGGAGGCCCAGACTTCCCTCTCCCCAGCCACTTGGAGCAGCTCCTCTGGGGGAATCCCAAGGCATTCCTAGACCAGCCGAGAAACATAGTCCCTCCAGCGTGTCCTGGGTCTTCCTCTGGCTCTCCTCCCGGTGGGACATGCCCGGAACACCTCCCCAGGGAGGCATCCAGGAGGCATCCTAACCTGGGGGCAGTGGAAGATATTGTGTCTGTCAGTATTGTCTGTTGAGGATGAAGAAGATGTGTACATAGTTGGATTTATGATAACAGGATTTCTGTTTTTGGAGTTGGTGGTTATCTGGCATATTGAAAAATGCAGAAAACATCTGCAGCTGTTCTGGCCATTGTAAGGCTGCTTAGATTGTGTGAAGGAATGTGCCGAGTGATAAGCACTCAGACTCAGATGCTGTGTGAGCTGAGCCGTAAGCTGGACGCAGTTTCTCAGAATCGCAAGCCATTTACGGCTCCTGAAACTTGCTGGCGGGAAGGAATTGACCTTGGAGAAGCTACAAGCTCAGCCTGGCAGTGGTGACCACAAAATTTGGCTGTTTGGAGTTGCCATTGAGACGTACCAGTAGAACTATGAAGGCAGACAAAAAATAGGCAGAGTTGGCCTGACCCAAAATAATTGTTGTTATCTGAATCTGGCTTCCCCATGTCGGCCTTGAATTGGCCAACTATCTCAAACTCTCGTAGCTGGTATGCGAACAGGAAGCCCCCCCACCCCCCACCCCACCCAATCTGCTCCCATCCCAAGGATATCTGTGGACCTGTGTCAGAGTCAGCTGATAGAAACTGCACAATCTCTTATCTGGACTATGAACTGTCTGGCAGTGACCACAGACAACTCGCCACCTTTGTTGGCCTCCTCATGCATAAATGTATTATGATGTCATCAGTATCTTGCCGTTTCTGTGCTGAGGTCATTTTTGCAACTCTCAAGCTGTGTCCCATCTAGGACACCATGCAAGATTTTTTTTATACCTCCCCTTCCCTTGTGTTTCTCTTTTTCTTATCTAAACAAAAAGGGTAGCACCTCCTGAAGGCCACAGCCTCAGATACTTCCATCTCCCCATGTCTCTTTGTTTGTGTCTTCTCAGACGGGCTGTACTGAAATGTAATTTTGTTGTGCTTCGATGCAATGACAATAAAACTGATTCTGATTCATTGCATCACAGAGCATATTTCCCTTAATATAGCTTCAGCATTAGCCTCTATAAAAGATTAACAATCTTCTGTAAATAAAATCTATATATGTATATCGCAGACAGAAAAGATCCTCACATTGAGCCTTTTAGCAAGACAGCATGTGAAAATGAAGTGTGCAGATGTGTTGTGGGTCAGTGTCATTACCTCTACCTGTCAGATCTGAATTCCTGGCTATTAACAAGCTGTCATAGAACCAGCTGACACGATGGAACATGTCCAGCTTTATAAATGCAGTTCTGGTTTGAATCATCTTTGTCTAAAACCTTTTATTTGTCTTTAAAACCCATCATTTACACACGATTGAAGCAGAGGTATCAGGTTTTTGACAAGTAATAAAAAAGTGTGAGGGAGTCTTAATTAAGAGTGTCAGTGAATGTTTTCACTGCTTTTGATGTAAAGCTTTCAGATTTTGAAGTTTCTGCACACTCATACGCTCTTATTTAGGAACTGTTCAGACATTACACAGAGTTTGTTACAAGTGAGGAATTTAAATACTGGTTTAGCCTGGGGAAATAAAGTTACAGTATTTCAGATCAGTTGCACTATAACCAGCATTTATCTGGACAGCAAGGACAGATTCTAGTGTAAACCTAACAAATACTTAGAGCTGAAGGGTAAAATACAAACTGCACATGGACAATCATTTACTTGCAGGACATTGTTTTTGATTGTGTACCGGTACTTAGGTGCAAAATGCTGTCCCATTCAGTCGAGGGACTTCATGTAAGGAAAGTAAAATGCACATGATATAAAATTGCTTACTGGAAAGCTTCTATTGAATCATCACTAAAGTAATGTGAAAACATGCCTTTTTAATTAGGTCTGTAATGACAGTTGTTTCACATTTTGTTTTTAACATCAAATATAAACTATAAAAATGCATTTTAAAAGTGCAAGACAGTTTATGATGGTGAAGATGAACAGATGAACAGAAACAAGCTAACAGACGAAAAAACATTGTCATTCCTTATGTTGCTGGAGTTTCAGAGAATTTCAGAAGGATTTTCAACAAACACAACATCCCAGTACATTTATAACCCAGCAGGACTCTCAGACAGAGGCTGGTACATCCTAAGGACAAAACCCCCACACACAAACAGAGTGGTGTGGTGTACGCAGTCCAGTGCAACGAGGACTGCCCAGACCGCTACATTGGAGAAACCCATCCACAGAAGAATGTCCCAACACAGGAGAGCATCCTCCTCTGGACAAAACTCAGCTGTTCACCTCCACCTCACGGACAAGGGTCACTCTTTTGATGACCAAAATGTGCAAATTTTGGACCGAGAGCACAGATGGTTTGAGAGGGGTGTGAAGGAAGCTGTTTATGTTAAGAGAGAAAAACCTTCTCTTAACAGAGGAGGAGGTCTGAGATTTCAACTTTCCAAGACTTATAACTCAGTTTTGGGGCTGATTCCCAAACGTTTTACACCGGATGGGAGCAGAGGTGTCTTGTCTGTGAATTAGACTAGCAAAGTTTTTTTGAGAAACCTCTGTTGTTGGGTTGTGAGGTGTGTTTTTGTCAATTTACATACAGTTGTGTATCTTCTGTCAGAGACCTCAAGGGAACCCCCTACTGTTAAGGTGTGATCTGTCAATTTACATGTATGTGTTACCTCAGCTTGCAATTTACATATGATGGTGCGTGACTCCTAAGACTGTTATAACTCCACACGCACACAGACTGTTCATAGAATTGAAAAAGCCCCCTGGATAGGGGTCGAAACGTCTTGTTGCTACAAATAAAGTCCATTTGTTCTGTATTGAACGCCTTTTTTGATTTCAAGACAGTTTATGTTTTTATTTATATTTGTTGTTTTTCTAAAAGCTGCCATTGATCAACCCATAGAGGTCATGTATACTAACATCATACACCAGAACATAATCATTTACCATCATGCAATAATGCTTTTCCTGTGGTCAGCAACCTTACAACACCAACTGGACTCCATTATTCCATTCAGCATTTTAAAAGCTGCATTAAAAAGAATGCTCTGACCAGAAACTTGTCCGTCCTTCCACACATCAGTCGAGCTGAAGGAGGAAACTATTTTACTTTGCAATTTATCGTTTTCCTGTCAGATGAAAAAACAAGTGTATTCTGTTGCTGATGACAGAGATTCATATTTGTTACCTCCCAACTTTGAAATCATACATCCAATTCTTTGCTCTTACTTTGCACTGTTGATTACAAACATACATTGTTTTTGTGTTGAACGCTTTTTCTGATTTTATCATGTCCTGGATGACTGAGAATCTTCACCAGCATATTGCAAACATACATTAAAATGAATGTAAAATGTATCACAATCAATTGAAATTTCCAGATCTCTAATATTACAGTACTGATATCATTATATTACTTTATGCTTTTCTTTTAGTGTATACATTTTTGTGCATATAAAACATTCCCAGGCCACAGCACCCAAACAATTGATTATTTAACCCTCAAACTGAAATGTCTTAAAAGTCTTGTGATTCAGGCTCTGTAGTTGCAGCTTTATCAATAAAACCAGTTTATAAATTAATTATATGGGTATCATTCTGAATTATGAAGCTTTTGAAGAAGTCAAGATAGTTGTATTAACAATTACCCTCAAGCTTCAGTTAAGTCCCCAAAAGTTTCAATTTCTTAAAATCTATACTAATCATGTGTCACAAACATGCACAGAATTGCTGTTTTGAATGAATGGGTTTAGATCTGCATGTTCAAATTTTTAGTGCAATTTCATTTGAAGCCTGTTGTTTAATTTGAACTGACTGGCTTTCAAAGGAAACATTAAACGATGCTCTTGAAGAAACAAACGATCGGCTGTAAAATGAATTCAGGGTTGACTTTAGCTATACAGATGATATCTGATTACTGTATAGTTTCCTCTCCAGCTGGATCTACATGTCTTGTATGCAGAACATATGATCAGACTGTTTTGCAAATATCTGTTTTGGGTGGCCACTTATTGACAGAATCAGGGGTAGGCAACCTTTTTCTTTCCTGGGGGCCTATCGAATGGCTGCATAGAGAATTGGAAAAATAAATGTTCTTTAGTCATGCGGTGCAGCACACTACAGTTAAGGTATTATTGCACACACATTTGCACTGTAGGTGCTATGTGGCATTTAATGCCCTGGTGGCTGTGGAATAAAAGCTGTTTATAGTCTATTTGTTCTTGTTTAAATGCTTTTGTACCTCCTATGTCTCCTCAATACTCTTTAGGAATATAAGACATACTCTCTGCAAACTGGCTCTTGTGAAACTATATTTTTAGCTGCAGTATTGCTGTCTTTACTTGCTTAGCTCTACCTGTTTGTTTTTATAATTATTCCTATCTTTAACATGTTTTTTGTCTTTCTTCCAATAGAAAGTACACCTGAACCTGCCATTCTGTGTTGGCTTGTTTCTACTTCCTGTCTTCCCAAACCCTAGCCAGTCTAACCATATGGCCACTCGTCCCCAGCCTGGTTCTGCTAGAGGTTTCTTCTTCTTAAAAGGAAGTTTTTCCTTTCCAGTTGTCAATGTGCTTGTTCAGGATGGGAGACTGTGACAAAGTAAGATTTAACACAATCTGCTGGCTTCCTTAGATAGAAAACTTTTAATAATTAACTACATGTATACGTTTAAGTAATATAAGTTGTCATCATTGTTTGTTCCCATACAATGATGAAATTGGTTCTCTCTGCATTCAGCCCATCGCACCTGAGATGCACCCAGGTGGAGCAGTGGATGGCTATTGGGCACCATGGGAGCAATTGGGGATTGGACGTCTTGCTAAGAGACACCACAACTTGTGGGAATGGCTGGGAGTCAAGCCACAACCTTCTGGTCCCAGATCGGCTGCCCTACCTCTACCCCGTCTTGCACCCCCTATAATTGGCTTTTATGATGCATGTGAATGTTTCTGTTCAGTGCCCTGAGACAACTTCTGTTGTGATTTGGTGCTATATAAATAAACTGAATTAAATTTAATTGAAATGTAATAGTAATAATAATAATAATAAAAACATATGCTTGCTTTTTGAAGTCTTTAAGGTTCTGTCTAGTTATGCAAACACAACAATAAAAAAAAACAAGTTTTAGTCCATCTTAATCCAATTGTTTTTGTCCAAGATGTTTAATATAGATTCCTTTATAGTTCATTGATGGAGTGCAGGTTTTCATTAACTTGTTTAAAAGTTGTTTACTTTTCAACCAAGTATTTTTGGGTCCGGATGGAGATTGGGCCATCTTTGGTCCTTGGGCCATTTGTTGAACACGTCTGGACTAAATGGTTATATTCTCCTTTTGCTTTACACTTAATTATAAAAACTGAAGGCTAATGCAACAAAATTATGCCAAGTTGGACCTGCTGACACATACAGCTGTGAGCGTGAGCTCCAGCCTCAAAGCGCACACTGGTCTCCACACACAGGCACAGCAGAGATGACGGAAGTTTAAGGTGTTAAATCCGAATAACTTAGTTCATCCCAAAGGGAATCTGCTTATGCTACAATTGCACATGACATCACAAAGAAACAAAAAGCAATATATACAGACCGTTCATATATAGATAAAAAAGTTTTTAAAAAATTTGAACAGACAAATGACAAAAAAATGCAAATAATATATTGATAAAGTAAGTTATTGTACATGGGGGAGATGTATACAATGCACTAACAATAATTAATAAAATTTAATACAGGAAGTCCCATGTGCTACAGACTAATAGACAGTTAATAATATGGGTCAATGGGGGACAAGGGAAAGGGTTGTATAGTCTAATGCAGGGGTCACCAACGTGGTGCCCGCGGGCACCCGGGTGCCCCCAAGGACCATTTGGGGTGCCCTCGGACCTGTTCCAAAAATAGCACAACTCACTACTAAGCTGCATTTAAAATGTCATTTTATTCAGTTGTTATTCTTTTTTTGTATTTATATATATTTTAAAATGTCTATCTTACAAATATGTTCTTAAAAATATGTTTATTATACATCTTTTTCAATTTACGCTTTGTTATTTCCGAAGAGTTTATCAAAGTGGTGCCCTTTGCATGACTCCGTACCCACGAAGTAGCTCTCAGTTTCGAAAAGGTTGGTGACCCCTGGTCTAATGGCTGTTGGCAGGAAGCATTTCCTGTGGTGCTCTGAGGAGCACTTTATGTTGATCAGTCTGTGACTAAAAGTACTTTTCTGTCCAACCACAACACTGAAGAGGTGATCAGCTTTACTGGCGAAGGACTAAAGCCTGGGCAACATTCTCCCATCAGCCACTGTTTTTTTTCCCCAGTTCTACAATGGCCACAGTACCAGCCTTCTGGATCAGGCCACGGATGGTACTCACCACTCCTGTTTCATAGAACATCTGCAGCATGGTGTTGAAGGAATTGATACGGGATCTGAGTCTAACTCTAACCCTTTTAGTGTGAGGCCAGTGAGTTCTTTGGCCAGTTCATTTTATTATCCAGGTGTACCCTCAAACATCTGTGTTCCTAAACAATCTAAACTTCCACCGACCTGATGGACAGGAGACTGGGTGGAGATTGTGATCTTCTCAGGTCCACCACCACCTTTAAGTTTTGCTGAAGTTGCGATGCAGCTGCAGTTACCTCGACAACAAAAAAATGTCCACTTTCTTCCTTCATAGTTTTTAACTGTCCACCATTGTGGAGCAAAAAGGGGGAATTGGTAATACCCTCTGTCTATCTGTCAATGCATGTTGTGAGCATGACAACTTGAAAAACAAGTGAGTTACTAACTTAAATATTGGTATGTTGCTACTTTGTAAATCTAGGCATATAGTTCCCGGTCAAAAATTGGGTTGCCATATCATAATTCAAGATGGATGTGGCCATATATGTCCTTCCATCTATTAAGCTGGATATAAGCTATGTGCAACTTCCAGTGGTGTGTCGTTGCATCTACAGTATGTTATAATCCAAAGACTGCTTTCATTAGAAAAATCAGCTTTTTACTTTTCAGTCGGTTGTATTGAATCAAGTTCAAAAGCTCACATGCACATGAGTACTCTCTTGAAAATTTCATTTAAACATGCAAATCTGCTTAAAGTTGAATGTGCAAATTTACTAAAAAGAACTGATGAAACTCTTCAAGTAGATGTTATCTCAAACAAGTCTTCACATTTAGAGGCTTATTTACAGTATCTTAAAAGCAGTAAATGAAAATATCACCCATTTCAGAGTCAGAGTCAGAGAGTCTTTATTGTCATTTGCACCGCATGTGGTACATGTGATGAAAACGAGATTATGTACACGGGGTCCCAGTTACATCCAACAACAAATGCAAGAGAAAAACAGTAATAACATCTAGAATTAACTAAGAAAAACATCAACTAGTAATACACTAAGCCTAATATAGTGGGAATAAACAGCAGCACGAACATGAGTTTGTATGAGCAGATGGTCACAGATGAACACAGATGAACACAGCAACAAGAAAACAGATCAGCATCAGCATGATATGATATTTTGCAGTGTTTATTTTTTATTTTATTTTTATTTATTCATGAGTCTAACAGCCTCAGGGTAGAAGCTGTTCCTCAGTCTAGTGGTTCTACACTTGATGCTCCTCAACCTCCGTCCTGAGGGGAGTGGGGCAAAGAGTGAGTGTGCTGGATGAGTGAGGTCTTTCATGATGCAGGTGGCTCTTTTCCTGCATCTGGAGGTGTAAATGTCTGTGATGGTGGGGAGACTGACTCCAACAGACTTCTGTGCAGCCTTCACCACTCTCTGTAGAGCTTTCCTCTCTTCAACTGTGCAGCCTCCATGCCACACGTTGATGCTGGAGCACAGGACGCTCTCCACTGCACACCTGTAGAACGAGGTGAGAACTGGGCTGCTCAGACCAGCACGTCTCAGCCGTCTGAGGAAGTAGAGTCTCTGATGACCTTTCTTGATCAGGCTGGTGGTGTTGTTGCTCCAGCTGAGGTTATCATTCATGTGTACACCCAAGTATTTGTAGCTGGAGACCACTTCCACTGCAGACCCACCTATTTTCAGTGGGGCATGGGTGTGTTTGTTCCTTCTGAAGTCCACAATCATCTCCTTTGTCTTCTTCACATTCATGTGAAGATTATTCTCTTTGCACCAGCTCTCCAGATGTTCCACCTCCTGTCTGTAGCTGGACTCATCATTGTTTGTGATGCATCCCACCACCGCTGTATCATCTGCAAACTTAACAATATGACAGCCTGGAAGTGTGGCTGTACAATCATATGTGAGCAGAGTGAACAGAAGGGGGCTCAGCACACATCCCTGAGGAGAGCCAGTGCTGAGGGTTATGGTGGAGGAGGAGAAGTTGTGGATCTTCACGGACTGTGGTCTGTCTGTTAAGAAGTCTAGTACCCAGTTACAAATAGAGGGGCTTAGTCCAAGTGTAGATAGTTTGTCTATCAGAGTTTGGGGGATCATGGTGTTGAAGGCAGATGTGAAGTCCACAAAGAGCAGACGCACGTATTTAGGTGCTGGTGAAGATTTTCAGTCATCCAGGACATGATAAAATCAAAAAAGGTGTATAAATACCAGTTGATCTTGTATTGAACGCCTTTTTTGATCACCCATTTATGTTTTTCATGTAACTAGTATCAAACTGAAAACAGTAATTCACACAAGAGGGCAATCTAGAAATAAAAAGACGGTAAAAACTCAGTAACTTTTGGGTTTTCACAAAATCTCCACTTGACAACGCTGTGGAAGCAGTAGTGGCTGGGTAGCAACGACTGTCAAATGTCTGAACATGTCTTTGCAGAGGTTTTTTCTTTCTTTTCTTTTTTTGCCAGCTGGGAATGACTGACAATCATCACCACCCCACTCTGCAATGTTTCAGCTCAGGCTGATGTGACTGATGTAGATGTAGCAGAGGCTATTGTGTGGTACCATCTTGTCAATCATTTTCAAATGATCTAAGTCTTTTGCCTCTTTGATCCATGTGGCAATCCATTCTGATTAAAATATATTAATGAAAAAAAAACAGCATGTTATCAAAAATATAGGCATTGGGTTGTACAGATAAAAAAACTAACCATGAACACAATTATTAAAAGTTGTTATAATCTTAAGGGGACAGAGATATTTGTAAAACCAAAATTCAGAACTACAGTAGTTTGAAGGGATGGTCTACCTTGATCCAGGGAATTAGAATATGGAATGGTTTGGAGAATTAAGTTAAAATGCCAAGTCAATGTGTACAATATAGAAAATGATCAAAACTGAATTGTTATATAATTGTTTTATATATATACTGTATATA
>JBBPBX010013605.1:26944-45917 GCA_038048925.1 Garcialebias charrua
TTTAAAAATGAACCAATTTTACAAATAAATAAAATTAAAAATTAAAAAATCCAGGGATATCAGTAATCAGATCAGCATATTTGCTTTAAAGTAGACCTTGTTCTAATTCAGCCATCCTGGCTGGGAAGATATGACAACAGGGGAAAAGAACACTAAGATTCAAGGAACACAGACATTAACATTCAGGAGAGAAAGATATTGAGACAAGTGGAGAAAATTCCTGAGATTCAAAGCAGAAATCACCCAACCACAGTGTTACTGCTTTTGACTGAGCCTCACCTGGAAACTGGCAAAGTGTTAACCTTACTTGGGAAACAATATATAGATTCTTGACCTGGTTTCCTTCTTGCACACTGACACCCAGTGTCTGTGACCATTTTAAGTTGCTGTCCACTGTAGGGTACCACATAGGTCAGCTGGTGTCTCTAAACTGATCCCTGGTTACAACCCTGAACAGGATGAAGAAAATCACTGGATGGATGGTTATCTAAAGGAGGGAGACAAGCCTCTCGCCAGACAAGCCTCTCCCCATGCCCAACTCCAGTATAAGGTCCTGACATCGCTAATCCAAGTGGCATGTCCAAGTGTGTGTATCTAAATATAATTAAGATCTACTTTTTTTATGTACTGAAACAATTTTTTGTGACTTCATTCTAAAACTCATAAAAATGGTTTCTCCCTGAGCTGAGTAAGGTTTTTGATAAGTTCCTTCTATGAGTGTTTTTATCCTTTTTTAACTTTACGTTTTGCTGGACAGTCTATATTTTCATGTCTATGCTCCATGTTTTCCTCCGTATTGTTTGCCTTGTCACATACACCTATGTCTCGTTTTTTAGTAGCACACCTGTTCTCATTTAGTAATCACTGTTATGTACCGAGGGGGTTCAGAGTTTTTAAACATCATTTTTGAGTTTAGGTTGGCTGCAAGTCTGCTGAATCCAGCAGCCTGCTGAGCTGCATTTTTTTCACTCAGCCTAATCAGGCTTGATTAGCTCAGGTGAAACACCTGTTTGCTCTCAGCCTTTTAAATAGTCTGAGCTGAGACCTGAACACTGTGGAGCCTTTGCTTGGAGCAAGGGAGTTGTTGAGATTGCCAATTGAGGTTGGTGGACGCAAGCAAGGGGGCTTGTTGGAAATACTTGGAATCCTGTTGCAGGTAAAAACCAAGTTTTGCTCAAAGCAGTTTTATGCTGCATGTGTGTGTGTTCAGAAGTGTTCTCCACCCACTTTTGATCACTGTGAGCTGTGAAATGTCTTAAATGACTGGTGCTGCCTAAACAGCACATGTAGAGCAAAGGGTGCTCTTGTGACAGCCTTAGTATTTACTAGGGTTGTGTGAAACAAGTTTTAAGCTTGTTTGAGACTGGTGTAGGAAACACTAGATGTTTAACAGCTGGGAAGCTGTAGGATGTACAAACATTGAGGAGAGCTCCACCCTCTCCGCTTGTTTGTGAGTCTGCTCCAGGGGGAGTGGAAGGTGAGCTGGTTAAGCTCTTAAAGTGACTCTGGCTGCTTAAAGCAGAGTTCTGTGTGGGTTAAGGCACCTTAAGTGCTGGCTGCCACTTTGGTTTAACTTAAGAGGTGTGGGCCTGTGCCACAGGGGCCTGTTTGAGTTAATTTTGGAGACACTGAGGGCAGTGTCTGTGCAGTTGTTCAGGAGGACAACTGGGATCAACAGTGAGGGACTGTTACCTTTTTCTCTTTCTCATTTGTTTGTACTTTTGACTGTGTGGGTGCAGGTAGTCCAGTTCTCGTGTTTTGTTTATTTAGAGGGACTTCTTTGGTAAGGTAGATCGTCGCCTGGGGGGGTACGACGGTCCTGTACAGGATTGGATCAACCTGGGTGGCGTTTTATTGTTTTTGGCCTCGCCCACCAGTCCAACACTTATTTGTACTTTTTATTAATTTTCTTTTCCTTTGGACGCTGATCCAGGAGAGGACGCTCCAGTCCTGGTGAGAAGCCTGGGAGGACCCTGCCAGCCTGGAGGCTCTTAGTTTTAGTTTAATAAAAATTCTTTTTCTGTGTCAGTGTCCACTTTGTATGTTTTGGCCTTTACCGGTCGTAACATATAAATTGGGGGCTTGTCCGGGATATGAATGAACGAGCTGTTAGTTTAGTTTTGATTCAGTAGTTGTGCTGGATCTGAATGAACGAGCTGTTTTGGTTAGTTTAGGATTTGTCTGGGATGTGAATGAACAAACTAGTTTAGGAGTTGTGTTGGATTTGCATGAGCTAGTTTGTGTAGTGGTAAGCTGCTTGTTTGTTCTGTGCACCTACTGTGCATGTTGGTGGTGGTCTGTCTTTGAACAGACATTGTTTGAGCTTGGGTGCTTAAATATTTAATGGGGGCTCGTTGATTAGTTAAAACACAGTGTTTGTGACAGGCAGTTTCACAAATAGCCTTGAGCTGTGTTTTTGTGTGTTCTGTGCGGTGTACAGCTGACGTACTTAATGGTGTTTGCTAGGTTGAACAGTTTTTCTGTTCACCTTTATTTGGGGGTTTGTCAAAAGTGTGAACTTAAAAAAAAATTTAGTCACCAAATTTGTGAAGGACTTAACTTCAGCAGTTGGAAGCTGGCTGAAGCTTCTCTTTGGTGCTGATTGCAGAGTACTATCAGCTGTGTGTGTATGCTGCTGCCTGTGATACATTCAAGAGCAGTAGGGCATTTGTGTTTTGGTTCACTGTCATCTGTGTGCAGGACATTTGGTGGTGAACTGTTTGAGTAAGCTGTTTAAAAACAAAGAAACAGTTTTTTTGTTTTTGCTCAACAACATGGCTTTCAATTTAAAAAGATTTCTTGAACATCCCACAGTGCAAGTCTTTGTAGACTGCACAATAGAACAAAAGCTAAGGGTAGCAAACCATTTTAACATTGATGTCAGAAAATATGCTGATGATGAATGGTTGGGATGTGAACTGCTTTGTGAATTGGGTCAGCTTAGGATTTTTCCTGAGATGAATGAGCAAATGCGTTTGAGAGAAAAGGAGGAGGAAAGAGAACGTTTGATTGCCATGGAGAGAAAGAAGCTTGAAGAGGAGCGAGCTGCTCTTGAGCAGGAGCAAGTTGCTTTAAAAGAAAAACAAGAGCTTGAACTGCAAATTAAACAACAAAGACGTCAAGCTGCTTTGGAGGAAAAGAAGCGTCTGTGGGAACAAGAGGAAATTGAACGACAAAGACTTCAAGTTGCTCGTGAACAAAACATACTGAAGTTGCAGGAGGAGTTGAGAGTGTTGAGGCTCAAAGCTGAACTGAAAAAGCAACTGGAAAAGCAACATTCATGTTCTACAGTGTGTCATCTAAAGGCGACACCAGAGCCTTGCACTCAAGAAGGTGAGCCTCTCACACTTCAACAGGAGATGGCGCCACAGGAACATTGTCTTCAGGAGGAGAACATTGAGGATGACATCAATTTGGGTGACAGTTTTTTCTTATTACATGAAACTGAACCTGAACAAGTTCAGTCAGATGGGGATTTTAATAACTTTGAGCTGAATGAACTTGACATTAATCTGTGTGAATGTTTTTTATTCAGTTCTGAAGCAGAGGAAGTCCCATTGAACCTGACTGAGGACCCAAAAGAAACAGTTCCTCCTGTTTCTTTGCATTCTTCTGTAGCTCCTGCTAAAAACAATGATGGAGATGATGATGTGTACTTAAGTGACACATTTATGACGAGTCTTGAAGAGAAACAAGTTCCTGTAAAAACAGAAATGTTTGCAAATGAAGTAGATGAAGCAAAACTTCTGTTGTCCAGACAACAGTTGATGGAACTGAAGAATAAAGACTATATCGACATGGGGAAAAGTCTTCATCTGCTGTTTGGAACTGAACATCTAGTTCAGTCAGGAGAGGACCTGAAATTATCAAAGAAGGTGAAGTCACACAAAACAATTCCACCTGTTCCTTTGTTTTCTCTTGCAGAGAACAATGAGGGAGTGTTGAAGGACAATGTGCAATCGATTACTAAAAGTGCAGCAGAAAATGCATTTTTGCTGTCTGTGAAATGTGAGGTGCTGCAACCCTACATTGAGCACAATGCACATGATTCTGTGTCTAACTGTCTCTGTGCTTACAGTGTGGCTGAGAGCAGAGCTGTTGAAACTGACACAGGGATGCTGTCCGGTGCAGAGAATGAGGACAGATCCCCCCTGACTGTCAAGACCAGTATTCAGTCACACGCTGGCACCAACTATGGTGTTTTTTGTTTGGGGTCGATGACTAATAAAAAGCTTTTCAGGGTAAACTTAGACAAGCGCTGCTTGTTTGGTTTTAAAACTTTTTGAGTGTGACTGTAGAATAAATGTTAGCGGTTTTATGGACTAGTTTTTTAAATGATGTTTTTAGTCCATTTAGGTAATGTGGCCGCTACATTTTAACCCTCTGTTTTTTTTGTATGGGTGGATGTGTGATGTTTTCCCCTAACATACACATCACTCCCATACAAAATAACTTTCGGTGGGGGTGTTATGTACCTGAGGGGGTTCAGAGTTTTTAAACATCATTTTTGAGTTTAGGTTGGCTGCAAGTCTGCTGAATCCAGCAGCCTGCTGAGCTGCATTTTTTTCACTCAGCCTAATCAGGCTTGATTAGCTCAGGTGAAACACCTGTTTGCTCTCAGCCTTTTAAATAGTCTGAGCTGAGACCTGAACACTGTGGAGCCTTTGCTTGGAGCAAGGGAGTTGTTGAGATTGCCAATTGAGGTTGGTGGACGCAAGCAAGGGGGCTTGTTGGAAATACTTGGAATCCTGTTGCAGGTAAAAACCAAGTTTTGCTCAAAGCAGTTTTATGCTGCATGTGTGTGTGTTCAGAAGTGTTCTCCACCCACTTTTGATCACTGTGAGCTGTGAAATGTCTTAAATGACTGGTGCTGCCTAAACAGCACATGTAGAGCAAAGGGTGCTCTTGTGACAGCCTTAGTATTTACTAGGGTTGTGTGAAACAAGTTTTAAGCTTGTTTGAGACTGGTGTAGGAAACACTAGATGTTTAACAGCTGGGAAGCTGTAGGATGTACAAACATTGAGGAGAGCTCCACCCTCTCCGCTTGTTTGTGAGTCTGCTCCAGGGGGAGTGGAAGGTGAGCTGGTTAAGCTCTTAAAGTGACTCTGGCTGCTTAAAGCAGAGTTCTGTGTGGGTTAAGGCACCTTAAGTGCTGGCTGCCACTTTGGTTTAACTTAAGAGGTGTGGGCCTGTGCCACAGGGGCCTGTTTGAGTTAATTTTGGAGACACTGAGGGCAGTGTCTGTGCAGTTGTTCAGGAGGACAACTGGGATCAACAGTGAGGGACTGTTACCTTTTTCTCTTTCTCATTTGTTTGTACTTTTGACTGTGTGGGTGCAGGTAGTCCAGTTCTCGTGTTTTGTTTATTTAGAGGGACTTCTTTGGTAAGGTAGATCGTCGCCTGGGGGGGTACGACGGTCCTGTACAGGATTGGATCAACCTGGGTGGCGTTTTATTGTTTTTGGCCTCGCCCACCAGTCCAACACTTATTTGTACTTTTTATTAATTTTCTTTTCCTTTGGACGCTGATCCAGGAGAGGACGCTCCAGTCCTGGTGAGAAGCCTGGGAGGACCCTGCCAGCCTGGAGGCTCTTAGTTTTAGTTTAATAAAAATTCTTTTTCTGTGTCAGTGTCCACTTTGTATGTTTTGGCCTTTACCGGTCGTAACAATCACCACACCTAATGCATTTGGAGAGTGGTGGCGCAGAGGTTTGAGAAGATGGGCCTGCGATCGGAAAGTGGCATGTTCAACTCCCCGGACTGACAACATAAAAATGTGGATGGAAAATGTGAAACACCCACACCTACCTCCACCCTCATTTGCCCCACTCTGGGCACTTGAGCAAGGCCCTTAAACCCCATCATCTGCTCTCAAACAAGTCTCTCTTGAAAATGATTTATTCTGACTCAATGAGACTACAGTACCTGTACCGGTATAAATATAGGGTAAATAAAAAATTAAAAAATGTGCATAGTTTGCGTTTCAGATGGTGCATGTTGTTTTAATGCACACATCGTACCCACCTCAACCTGCTTTGTCCCCACCTTGGAAAGCATAAAGCTACTACGACAGGTACATAAACTGAATTTAAATGAATTTGGACCAGGTCTTCTATAGTTATTACTATCATCAGTGTAGTTTTTAAACATGGACTTTTTTTGTCTGTCGGAACTCCTTAACAGGTTTATAAATGATAAATGTGGTGGTGCAGTGGCTATCGTTGTTACTTGTAACAACGTTGAACTGAGAGGTGCTCAGTAACAAAGCCTACAACTAACTGTGCCACGGAGGAGTTCTGTTTATTAAGTCAAGGAATCTCTGACAAGTGGGTATTAAAAAAAAAGGCTGAAGCAAAGCAAGAAGATCCTGAAGATGACAAGAACTGGATGAATGATTTGAGCACTAAGCTTGAGGGTGTGGTGGCTGCAGACTTGATGAGGGCAGCACACTGACAGTGATACAGAAGAACAGAAATATGAAAGAAGTGCACAAAGCCTGGGAAAGATCAAGTAGAGGAAGGACACTTTTAAACCAATTTCCTGTCTGCTGGCTTGTCATTTCTACCCAGTCAACCCATAAGAAGCTTACTGAGGGGTGTAACAATTTGGCTCCAACCAAGCTGCATCCCTAACCACCACTGAACGCCCCCCACCCCCAACACGCACAGTTGAATCATATGAAACAATGTATTACACTGATATCTATGTCAGCAGATGGGTTTTTAGTACCTGCTGCTATGAAAGGTGGGTGATTATGCGTTTCTGTGTGTGTATGTGTTCATTTGTCTGTCTGTTAGCAAAATATCTCATGAACCAATGGATGGCTGGTAAAGAAACTCTCAGAAAGTAAATATTGAATGGACTTCTATAACTAACTTTTGGAGTAAATGGTAAATGGAGATTATTTATATAGCGTTTTCCAGCCCCCTATGAGGGGCTCCAAAGCGCTTTACAATACCAACCATCCACCCATTCATACACCGGTAGCAGCAGACTGCCATGCAAGGCGCTTTCCAGTCCTACCAGGAGCAACTTGGGGTTAATTGTCTTGCCCAGGGACACAACGACACATGGTGTGGGGAACCGGGATTCGAACCTCCAACCTTCCGATCGGGGGACGACTGCCATTACCACTACGCCACGGCCGCCCACAACACAGTTTAAGCTGGTCACTACAGTTAACAGACCAAACATTCATAAGAGGGCTATAAATTAGTCTGTTTTACAACTATTAAGCAAAAAAAAAAAAATAGTTTGGTAGCAACAAATACTTCAATAGATTGTGTGAGATATTCTTTTAAAACTTTGGTTTGCAAGGAATAGTTTCACTTTTTAATATTATGTGGGGAAAATATGTTCAAAACATTCTTAGTGTGATACAATGCAGACCAATGCAGATTTGTTCCTGTCTTTGATTTTATACATATACCTTATAATGTTTTGCTAGTTTTTTGATACTTTGTTAAAATAAAAAAAATCTATATATATTTTTTTTTCTCTCTTTTGTTTTCTATTGTTTATTGTTTGTTTGTTTATTGTTTAAGGAAATTCTACCATTGCTGTTCATTGTTCTTTAGTTTTAGCAGGTCGCTTTCGTAAATGAGCCCATGAGGTTCAAAAGATTTACCTGACTAAATAAAGGTTGAATGAATGAATGAAAAATACAAATAGTTCTAATCTTGCATAGCACAATTACCTCTTTACATGAGCTGTAATCTAGTCACATGTACTTACTGCAGCACACTAGAACACCTGTGTTTAAACAATTGTTATAGCTGGCGTTGGTTTTTTATAAACAGCTTCGCTGATCGTCTTATTGAGTATCTCACCTATTATCTTACTTGCCAAGAATGCACTTGAACTGTGTGGCCTGAAGCAATGTGAACAGAGAGACAGTCTGTTAAACAGATCCTCTTGGTTCAGGGCCTTGTGCCAGCCAGGAGACCCTCCACACACCAGCGGTCAAAAGGGGTCACGGTTCGCCTGCTGCCCTCACCCACGAGCCCTTTTCTGTTGATCCAAGTTGTTCCCGAGGAGTTGAAAGCACGATTGTACACAGAAAGTCCAACAGCAAAGGTGGAAGTTTTCTTTGTGTGTTTAAATACTACACACTGAAAAAGAGATCAATTTTAGATCCACAGTGATTTTAATTAAATACCCTTCCACTAATAGTGGCAAACTATTTGTCCAGAGGGCACTTTTACTTGATTCTCAGGATTCTCTGAAACATGGAGAAGAGAGATGGGCCCTGAAGGAGCAGAAGAGCAATCAGTCATGCTCAGAGTTTTAACAAGAGTCTACCCGAGGGGGAAAAAATGGGTAAATGTCTGGGAAAAAGCTGGTTAGTTTGGATTAATAGAAAACTGTGTGTTCCCGACTGAGAAAAGACAGAGAAAGTTCCAAAAAGTTGAAAAAGTTTAGCACAATGAATACGTTTTTCTATTTTTAACAAAGATGGTGGTGACAATAGACACAGAGGGAAGTTTGGACAGAGTTTTTTAGCAGTACCAATTGAAGAGCATAAGCCAAGGTGAAAAAACAGATGCTTAGAAAGCCAGGTCTCTTTCTGTTTTGTTGAGTTTTTTTAAAACCTTTTTGGCATTTTATTGTCAAATTACTAATGCTAACAACAGAGTTAAACTGATGCTGGTTTATCCATCCATCCATCCATTTTCGTCCGCTTATCCGGGGTCGGGTCGTGGGGGTAGCAGCCTAAGTAGGGAGGCCCAGACTTCCCTCTCCCCAGCCACTTGGAGCAGCTCCTCTGGGGGAATCCCAAGGCGTTCCCAGGCCAGCCGAGAAACATAGTCCCTCCAGCGTGTCCTTGGTCTTCCTCTGGGTCTCCTCCCAGTGGGACATGCCCGGAACACCTCACCAGGGAGGCGTCCAGGAAGCATCCTAGGGCAGCACGTTGGCACAACTGGTAGAGCTGCTGCCTCTCAGCGAGAAGGTTGCTGGTTCAAATCCCGGTCCGGGGGCTTTCTGGGTGGAGTTTGCATGTTCTCCCCGTGCATGCGTGGGTTTCCTCCGGGTACTCCGGTTTCCTCCCACAGACCAAAAAACATGCTTGTTAGGCTGATTGGTGACTCTAAATTGACCCTAGGTGTGAGTGTGAGAGTGGATGGTTGTTTGGTGTGAGTGAGACAGGTCCCTCTTGTAAATGAGTCCCCGTGACTCAACGAGGCTAGCCTGTATAAATAAAGGTTGAATGAATCCTAACCAGATGCCCGAGCCACCTCAACTGGCTCCTCTCGATGTGGAGAAGCAGCGGCTCTACTCCGAGTCCCTCCCGGATGACTGAGCTTCTCACCCTATCTCTAAGGGAGAGTCCAGACACCCTGCGGAGAAAACTCATTTCAGCCGCTTGTATCCGAGATCTCGTTCTTTCGGTCACAACCCAAAGCTCATGACCATAGATGAGGGTGGGAACGTAGATCGATCGGTAAATTGAGAGCTTTGCCTTTCGACTCAGCTCTCTCTTCACCACGACAGACCGGTACAGCGCCCGCTTCACTGCGGATGCTGCACCTATCCGCCTATCGATCTCACGCTCCAGTTTTCCCTCATTCGTGAACAAGACCCCGAGATACTTAAACTCCTCCACTTGGGGCAGGACCTCCTCCCCGACCCGGAGAGGGCATGCTACCCTTTTCCGGCTCAAGACCATGGCCTCGGATTTGGAGGAACTGATCCTCATCCCGGCCGCATCACACTCGGCTGCAAACCGCTCCAGCGAAAGCTGTAGATCACGATCTGATGAAGCCAATAGGACCACATCATCTGCAAAAAACAGAGAAGCGATTCTAAGGCCACCAAAACGGATCCTCTCAACACCTTGGCTGCGCCTAGAAATTCTGTCCATAAAAGTTATGAACAGAATCGGTGACAAAGGGCAACCTTGGCGGAGTCCAACTCTCACTGGAAACGAGCCTGACTTACTGCCGGCAATGCGGACCAAGCTCTGACACCGGTCGTACAGGGACCTAACAGCCCATATCAATGGGCCTGGTACCCCATACTCCCGGAGTACCCCCCACAGAACCCCCCGAGGGACGCGGTCGAATGCCTTTTCCAAGTCCACAAAGCACATGTAAACTGGTTGGGCAAACTCCCACGCGCCCTCCAGGACCCTGCTGAGGGTGTAGAGCTGGTCCAGTGTTCCACGACCAGCACGAAAACCACACTGCTCCTCCTGAATCCGAGGTTCGACTATCCGACGGACCCTCCTCTCCAGAACCCCTGAATAGACCTTACCAGGGAGGCTTAAGAGTGTGATCCCCCTATAGTTGGAACACACCCTACGGTCCCCCTTTTTGAATAGGGGAACCACCACCCCAGTCTGCCAATCCAAGGGAACTGCCCCCGATGTCCACGCGATATTGCAGAGTCGCGTAAGCCAACACAACCCCACAACATCCAGAGCCCTAAGGAACTCAGGGCGAATCTCATCCACCCCCGGAGCCCTGCCACCGCAGAGCTTTTTAACCACCTCGGTGACCTCAGCACCAGAGATCGGAGAACCCGACCCAAAGTCCCCAGGCTCCGCTTCCTCAGTGGAAGACGTGCCAGTAGGATTGAGGAGGTCTTCGAAGTATTCCGCCCACCGACTCACAACATCCCGAGTTGAGGTCAACAGCACGCCATCCCCACCATAAATGGTGTTGGTCGCGTACCGCTTCCCCCCCCTGAGACGCCGGATGGTGGACCAGAATTGCCTTGAAGCCGTACGGAAGTCATTCTCCATGGCCTCTCCGAACTCCTCCCACGCCTGAGTTTTTGCCTCAGCAACCACCCGAGCCGCATGTCGCTTGGACTGTCGGTACCTATCAGCTGCTTCCGGGGTCCCACAGGCTGATGCTGGTTTATGTTCTGGTTAAAAGAAGAAGCCATGTTTCATTTACAGGTGCTTTAAGCTGCAAGAACTGCTCTGAAAATCTGATAAAACCTTGGCTAAAATAAAATTGTATTCATAAAAATAAAAAGTACCAACTTGAAATGTGATGGAAATGATTTAGGCCTCTCATTTTGACCAAAGAACATTAAGAGGGTTATGAATCTTCCAGCAGCTGAATTTGGTGCCTCACAGTTAAAGAACAAGAAAAAAAGGCTAACATACAATTTTTTTTTTTTTAAAGACGGCATGAGCTCCAACCCTCCTTCATTTAAACCCTTTTTTATGTTAAAGGCCTAATCTGTAAATAAGTGGCAGTGTTAGTTGATATTCTTTAACAAACAAAAGACAAATTGTTAAAAATAAAATATACAGGCCTGAACTGAACAGAAAAAAAAAAGAATGGGTAAAAGTTTTGCCTGTTCACTTTCAATTCTGTTAGTTAAAATTGGCTGATGAAACAGTTGCAACAATAAATCCCTCTGATACAATGGTTTAGTTAGAGGAAGGTAAAGAAAGTTAAGGACGAGCCATCTGTGAGGAGAAGCCCTCCAAAGTGTCCTGATCTTTAGCTGTAAGTGAAAGGAACGAGGTTAAAGTGTAATGTGAGGCTGTGGAACCGCGGTGCCCCGACCAACTGGCTTGATTTCTGACTTGTAGAGGCCACAGACCCTCTTCACCGGCAATTTAGCCAGGTGGTATCTACTGCTAACAACCTTCAGAGGGGACTCTGACACCCAAACTTACAAATATACACAAAACATGAGTAAATGTACAACAGCGGTAAACATGTGGCATACACACAAAAGGTTTTATGCTCATGGAGGTCAAAAAAGCAAACGTTACAACAGATTTAAAGAAATATTAGCCAAATCAGTTGTTTTTATGTTCATTTTGGATTGTCACTTTGTTTCTCAAATGTCTGACACTTCTTCTTCTTCTTCTTTCGGCTTTTCCTTTTTCAGGGGTCGCCACAGCGAGTCATCCTCCTCCACCTCACTCTGTCCTCTGCATCCTCTGTCCTCACTCCAACTACCTTCATGTCCTCTCTAACTGCATCCATATATCTCCTCTTTGGCCTTCCTCTGTGTCTTTTTCCTGGCAGCTGCATTTCTAACATCCTTCTACCAATATACCCACTGTCCCTCCTCTGGACATGTCCAAACCATCTCAGTCTGGCCTCCCTAACTTTATCTCCCAGTTGTTCAACATGTGCTGTACCTCTGATGATCTCATTCCTGATCTTATCCATCCTTGTCACTCCTAAGAAGAACCTCAGCATCTTCATTTCTGCTACTTCCAGTTCTTTTTCCTGTCTTTTTGTCAGTGTCTCCAGACCATACAATATAGCTGGTCTCACCACTGTCTTGTAAACTTTTCCTTTGACCTTTGCTGACACCTTTTTGTCACAAATCACTCCTGAAACTTTTCTCCATCCACTCCATCCTGCCTGGACTCTCTTTTTCACCTCTTTACCACATTCCCCATTTTCCTGGACAGTGGACCCCAAGTACTTGAAGTCCTGCACCTTTGTGACCTCTGCTCCTTGTAGCCTCACTGTTCCACTGGCCTCCCTCTCATTCACACACATGTACTCTGTCTTACTACGGCTGACTTTCATTCCTCTTCTTTCAAGTGAATACCTCCACCTCTCCAAGTTCTCTTCCACCTGTTCCCTGTTCTCACCACATATCACAATGTCATCTGCAAACATCATAGTCCATGGGGATTCCTGCCTGACCTCATGTGTTAGTCGGTCCATCACCAGAGCAAACAAGAAGGGGCTCAGAGCATATCCTCTCAAATGTCTGACACAAAATTAATAAAAGAACAGAGCTAACAAGACTGTTCATATTTACCATGTCTCCACAAAAAAACTGTGGCTTATGCAGGTTGTTTCCTCACAGTAAAAACAATAAAAAAAATGTTTCTGTGAAGAAACACCAGTTTTAATTTCAGTGTTTTAAAGGTTAGTTTGGGGTTAGGGACATTGTTGTAGGTTGTCTACTATGAGACTTGGGAAGAACAACAGCTTTGTAGTTAGCAAGACCATTAACGTGACTAGAGCAAGAAGTTGTTGCAGCAGGAAGTTGATCCTCATAGTAAGACGGCCCTGGGTTCAATCCCTGGTTTGGGCCTGGGGTCTTTCTGTGTGCAGTTTGCATGTTTGGTGGGTTTTCTCTTGTCACTCCATTTCCTCCTGCAGTCCAAAATGTGCATGTTAGTATGCTTTCAGAGACTTGTTCTTTTTTTTCTTTTTCCTTTATCCACCTTATTCCTGAAGGTGTCACTGTAGAAGCGATAATGTGCCGTACTTCCGTTTGACCCCGGAAGTAGAATTTTTGCATTGGCTCCTCGTTGTTTGCTTGCTAATCTGCGCGCATCGTAGAAGTTCTGTTGAAGTTCTGTTTTCTGTTATTTCGAGCTAATATTGTCACGAAGATGTCTTGTGGAGCTCTGGTACCTGTTGCGCTGTTCGTGGCTGTATGAATAATCACACGAAGCTGAATTTGTGGCTGCAACTAGTGTGTGTTGAACATGCTCCGAAAACAAAAACCTGCATCCTTCTTTGTGGCTGGGCTACGAGAAACCACCTGAAAAAAGACTCTGTATCCTCCAGATGATCGAGAACACCAGGTATGATTTAAGAGACAGCTTTTAGTGTTATGATTTTATGTAGTCAGTGATTAAATGATACTAATATTTTCGTTCATAACTGGCAAATAAACACACGCACCTATATGTATGCTGTGTGTGCGTTTATTTATACATATCTATCTATATATCTATATATATATATATAATATAGGTGTGTGTTTATATATATATATATATATATATAATATAGGTGTGTGTGTGTGTGTGTGTGTTCATAAATGAACCCTAAAGTTTGTATACTGTACTTTTACTTTCAGATGGGCTTGATGAGAGTGTGGAGCTGCTCAACACCACCAGTCACATGCAGCATGACTGTTGGAATGTGGATTGACATAATGTCAGAACAAACCAACAACCTTATTCTATGGTTGCCCCGTGAAACAATTAAAGCAACATGTTTTGCAGAAAGCTAAAAACTTGGACTCCAGAAGTGAATCATACATGCAAATAACACTGTGAAATATTTATTGGCTGTTTCTCCCTCTGGAATAATCATGTTTATTTCAGATGCTTATGGTGGTAAATGCAGTGACAGGTATATAACACAGAACTCTGGGTTTCTGGACTATCTGCGTGCTGGATGGGTGATCGTGGTTTCACAGTGAGGGACCTGCTGCAAGAGCTATGGTGTCAATGTAATCGTTCCAGCATTCACACGCAAAGGATGCCAGCTTATTTCAAGTGAGAAGTGAGAAGACATTAAATGTAAACATTTTTCTCAAACATGTACAGTACTGGTGTACTTGCTGTAAACGTAACACAACTCAACATGTTTTTTAAAGGATGCAATGTTAACTATATTACATTAGAAAAGTATTTGCTAAAATGATTCATTTGTTATGTACAATAGTTGACTGTTAACCTTCTTACAAGGTTAGGTTTTTGTGTGCACTATATCAGTTAATTTTGGATTAAACTACTGTTTCTATCTAAATGTCACTTTTGTCATTATCAAGTTTTTAAAGATCGTTTCCTGTCTATTTCATTATTTGTTTTCATTTACTGTATTTTATTAAAAGTTCTCAAGGTGCTTCATTTGTGAATCAGTAAAGTATTTGTCAAAAGAAATGTCAAGCTCCAGGAGCTCAGTTGGTGTCCAGATAAACATCTTGCAGCTCAAAAGTCCAAAGCAACATCATTGTTAGCTGGACCTGGAGATGTGTAGTTTTAATGCTTAGACTGGGCTTTATGTTTGTTTAAATAAAGTGTCCCAGCTCTCTTAACATAACAGGACCAACCTTGTTAATGTGAAGATACTAATAAGCTTCAGAGCTTTTCAGATTGCTCATCGCTTCGCCATCTGAAGCAACTGTCAAAGTAGCTAAGTATGCTAGTAGCTAAACATGCTAGTCTACGTTATTTTCGGCCACTTCAAGTCGTCCTCCCACCCCTCAACAGCTGTAGGTAGCGGTAAAACAATATCTCCACATTTGAGTTGTGATAGTTTATGTTCCCACATATTTTATGACCTAAAACCTCTGACGAAAACCGGTTAGCGCGTTGCTAGCGTGTAACAAAAGTGCCGGTTCTGACTTTCAGCGGAAGTCGTTCACATAATTCGCGCAAGGCATCATGGGGCGTAGGAATAAGGTGGATAGATGGCCTCCCTTCTCACCTCACAGTGTAAGGATGTGGCTCTCTCTGGTGGTCGTCTCCTTTCGCCCACGACCTTTCGCCCATCACCTTGTCTTGCATGTTGTCTGTCTCAGGTGTGTATGATTTAGGTTAATTGTCTTGCATGTTGTCTGTCTCAGGTGTGTATAATTTAGGTAATTAGTCTGTGTATATAAGTTTGCATTTGTGTGCATGTCTTTGTCGGGCCATTCGATCTTCCTTCCTGGTGTGTCGTGTTTTTGCAGCTCCTTGGTTTTGTGAGTACAACTCGTCATGTTGAAGTTTTTGTATTAAGCCACAGTTGAGCTTTTGAGTTTTTGTTATTAAAGTATTTTTGACTTTTTCCTCGTGTCTCTGAGTGTCCGTCTGCACCAATTGGACTCACCCCCTCCCACACCACGCTGGATCATAACAGTAATGGCCCGACCAAGAACAGTGAGTCCAGCGGGCGGTACTTCCAGAGGCAGAAGGTGACGGTCTCCGCTCGAAGAGAGCAGCCGTCACAGACGTGATCCCTGCAGCTGCAGTTTCCTGCGGCCGCTCTTATGCCTGCTGCAGTCTCCGTAGTTTTTCCACCTCCTGCAGTCTCTGTTTTCATCAGTACATGGATTACACCCAGTTCAGACTTATTTTTCTCACCTGCCCGTTCTTTTTTTTTCCCTCGCCGTCTGGTGCCGGAGTGTGCCGCTGAGGTTTCGTCGTCTGCAGAGGTCCTGCGCCGCTGTTCGCCTCTTCGCCTTCCAGGGGGTCCCCGCGCCGATGATGATGACGCCTCTACTGTTCTTCGGAGGGTCTCCGCGCTGGGAATGCCTCTGCTTCGTGGGTGCTCGTGCCGCTGATGCCTCGGCGTCTACAGGGGGTTCACGCGCTGACGACGCCTCTACTCGCTTTGGAGGGTCATCTCGCCGCTGTGCCTCGACGTCTGCAGGGGTTTCCCACGCCAGGTGATGCCTCTACTGTCTTCGGAGGGTCCTCGCGCCGGTGACATCACTGCTGCAGTGGGTCCTCGCTCTTCCGACGCCTCCGCTTCGATGGAGGGTCCCCAGATCGATGACGTCTCCACGTCCTATGACGTCACTACGTCCAATGTCCGATGACGTCACTACATCCGTTGACGTTTCTACGTTTTGACGCTTGTTAGTTTTCTGGGTTTAGTCTTTATTTAATTCTGGTTTTTGTATGTTTTTGCTTTGTGTTTGGCTTTTTGTCCCTTGTCCTGTTCCCCTGTCCCTGTGTTCTCCTTTCGCCCATCGCCTGGTTGTTGGGGGTGTTCCTTGGGGACGCCTGGGGGCGTCTTTGAGGGGGAGGTACTGTAAGGATGTGGCTCTCTCTGGTGGTCGTCTCCTTTCGCCCACGACCTTTCGCCCATCACCTTGTCTTGCATGTTGTCTGTCTCAGGTGTGTATGATTTAGTCAGAGTCAGAGTCAGAGTCAGAGTCAGAGAGAATTTATTGTCATTTGCACCGCATGTAGTACATGTGTTGAAAACGAGATTATGTACACAGGGTCCCAGTTACATCCAACAACAAATGCAAGAGAAAAACAATAATAACATCTAGGATTAACTAAGAGAGACATCAGCTAGTAATACACTAAGCCCTAATGTAGTAGAAAAACATCATTATAAACAGCAGCACGAACATGAGCAGATGGTCACAGATGAACGCAGCAACAAGAAACAGATCAGTATCAGTATGATGTGACATTTTGCAGTGTTTATTCTTATTATTTATTTATTCATGAGTCTGACAGCCTCAGGGTAGAAGCTGTTTCTCAGTCTAGTGGTTCTACATTTGATGCTCCTCAACCTCCGTCCCGAGGGGAGTGGTGCAAAGAGTGAGTGTGCTGGGTGAGTGAGGTCTTTCATGATGCAGGTGGCTCTTTTTCTGCATCTGGAGGTGTAAATGTCTGTGATGGTGGGGAGACTGACTCCCACAGACTTCTGTGCAGCCTTCACCACTCTCTGCAGAGCTTTTCTCTCTGCAACTGTGCAGCCTCCATGCCACACGTTGATGCTGGAGCACAGGACGCTCTCCACTGCACACCTGTAGAACGAGGTGAGGACTGGGCTTCTCAGACCGGCTCGTCTCAGCCGTCTGAGGAAGTAGAGTCTCTGATGACCTTTCTTGATCAGGCTGGTGGTGTTGTTGCTCCAGCTGAGGTTATCATTCATGGTTAAATGTCTTGCAGGTTAAATGTCTTGCATGTTGACTGTCTCAGGTGTGTATGATTTAGGTAATTAGTCTGTGTATATAAGTTTGCATTTGTGTGCATGTCTTTGTCGGGCCATTCGTCTTCCTACCCTGGTGTGTCGTGTCTTTGCAGCTCCTTGGTTTTTGTGAGTACAACTCCTCGTGTTAAGTTTTTGTATTAAGCCACAGTTGAGCTTTTGAGTTTTTGTTATTAAATATTTTTGACTTTTTACTTGTGTCTCTGAGTGTCCGTCTGCACCATTTGGACTCACCCCCTCCCACACCACGCTGGATCATAACACACAGCCATCCTCTCACACCGATATGATTTTTTTAAGAGAGAAAGGAAAGATAGAAAGTAAGACAACAAAACACAACAATTATCCACAAAAAGAGCACAAGGCAAACACACCCAACCTCCGTCCGCAATCCTGCAAAACACATGACAAAACACAGCAACAAAATACACATGCATAAAGACTAATAATATTCATGACCTTGCAGGAGATTTCCATAAATAAACATACCCATACCTACAAATATATATACATATACATTCATATCACATATCCATCTACATATCTGCACATGATATCTACATATACATCCCTGCATCCATTTGTGTGTGGCTATGAACATGCATAAGTGAATAAGGTTCCTCCAATAGAACATTCAGTAGCGACCGTGAAGCATCAGAGATCCCCCCCCCCCAAGGCCCGAGGCAGAAAAAGGGGCAATCAAAGCCCAAGACCCCAAGAAGGACCCCGAGCCCAGAGTCTCCAGGGCCATCCAAACAGGACGAGCCACTCACCCTTTCCCCAGATCTGACCAAGGGGGAGAACCGGACGAGCTCCACCAGCGACGACACACAATGACCCCCGGGAGGCCAACAATGACAAACCCACAGGCCCCCGCCAGAGCCCGTTGCAAGAGCCCGCTGCACTGACGTAGCCCCAGGCCCGGACACCGAGGCCCGGGCACCGGGGATGCCCACCCCTCAGGCCCAGACCCGATAGGACCAGAGGACCCGAGCCCCACCAGGCAGCCACCAGGCCGAGCCGACACACGCCCAAGTGCACAATCCCTGAAAGCAACAACAAGGGCCCCAAGCACGCCCGCAGGCAAAAGGACACCCACCCGGGGGCCACGTGGTAGGAGCGCGACACAAAGTAGCCTCAGATGTAACAGAGAGGAGGCAGTCCAAATCCTAGCCTGACAATTAAAAATTCATACACAGACACACTCACTCAGACCCACCCTCATCCTCACTCACACAAAGACAAACAATAACGACATGTTCCATTCATAACCCTGATGCACCCTCTATACCCCCTAGGTCCAAGACATGTACCTGCCCCCTACATGGGGCAGCCCACACACAAGCCCAGGAGGTAGGCCCATTCATTCTGGGGTGGAGAGTAGCTCGGCCCAACCCTCGCCCTGCCGACAGCACAGGTCACCCGAGCCCAAGTAACCCCAGGAAGAACGAAATGCCAGCCCCGCCCACGGCGAAACCCCAGGCCCCGAACCCTCCCATAGTCCAGGACAACCCCCGACGGCCCACCCCCAGAATGTCCGCCAGGCAACCAGGGGGGTAAGAGAAAAATAAATAAATAAA
>JBBPBX010013606.1:0-31407 GCA_038048925.1 Garcialebias charrua
CGGCTTTTTATTCTCTCCCCGTGACCAGACAGTATAGAAAGGCAGCCGCGCAGCGGAGCTCTGAGCGCGCGTGCTCCCCGTGCTCTCCCGTGCTTCCCCGTGCTCCACGCAACAAGACTGGGACAGAACCGAGCCCTGATGCCTCCTACCCACCGCCCCCGGCGTCGGGCGGCCGAAGCGGCCGGATAACACCGGTTTACATTCAAAGTCTATGGAAGAGACGCGTGGAGTCACGGGGAACAAGGAAGCGGCGAGATTCGAGTGATCGAAGCGGCGCGACGGCAGCCTGCACACGCACGCGCGCGTCGCCGTCGAGCCGCAGACGTCCCAAATGTTGATCTCTGGCGGCTCGACGCATCCGGCAAACAGTCGGGAGAGCCTCGCTATCTGATTACACAACCACAACGGGACTTTTTTCGGACTTTTTAAACTCACCGGATCCAGCCTCCAGGAATTGGAACCAAACTCCGGTAAGAAACGTGGCATTTTTACAGTTGCTGCTGACAGGCTGCTGTACTCTCCAGTGTAGATCACCCCAAACATAAAAAAAAGTTTTAATCTCATCGAAGACCGTCGGAGGTGCAGTTAAAACAACAACTGAACCCGGAAAACAAGCCAGAGACCCCTCCCTCTGCTACCCCCTAGTGTACGTCATCAGACGGTGTTCAGTGGTTCAGTGGGACTGTGACCAGCGGCAAAAAGGGGACGGCAGGAGCGTTTGCAGTTGTGCGGTGGGTAGGAGGCATGAGTCGGCAGAAAGAACTTCAAAAGGTGACCAGCGGAACGGGGAGCCAGGGAGAAGACGGGAGAAGCCGCGCGGCTCGCTCCTCTCTGGGCAGAGGAGAGGAGAGCAGCCAGCAACAGTCCGCAGCGGTGTTATATCTTATTAAAAAGGTCTATAAAATAAATAAAAACAGAGCACTGGTCCAGCTGTACACAAAAATGCACCAGGAAATATGCAGTTTTACTCCCACTCTCATAAACCTCCATGGAAACTCACCCCTGCCTTCTGGGTGGAGACGTGACAAAAGTCACTCCATACTTTGGGACTTTTCGGCCGGTTTTCCGGATTCATTCGGGACTCGTTTTTTTTTTTTTAACCCTCGCCTGGCCCAAATGCAAAAATGAAAATAGACGAAATATTCTACTACAGTGATAGTTCAATATGGTGAATTGTTACTGTCATGGTGGGTGTTGTCCTTTAAGTGACTGACGCCCCTCCATCTTTCTCTTTTTTGCCCTTCACCTCGCTGAAACACCTGAACATCGTGGGACCTCTCTGTTGTCGTGTCGCTTGATTGAGGTGAGCTAGCTCCCTACACTAAGCGTACAGAGAGAATTTTCCTGCGTACTACTGGACTGGCGAAAGCTAGTCCAGCATTTTTCTACTTAGCCGAAGTTTTCTTCTCTCCCGCAGCTTCGCTCGACGACGCTAACTGCGTCACAATCTTCTGCTAATCCAACTAGCAGTCTACTAGCGAAAGCAAGATGACGGAGAAGACGGCTTCGAACAAAAGGAAACTAGGACCAACTTCTACTCTTCTCGTCTCCGGACATGGCTCCCGAGAAAGGAAAACGGAGAACAAAGAAGAAGAAAACCAGGACGACGAGTCCTCGCTCGCGCCCATGTCCCAGCGGCTGCGGCTACTCCCTTTCGGCAATGGACACCCACGAGGCCTGTCCTGTCTGCCTAGGGATCCTGCACGCGAGGAAAGCGCTGGAATCCCCCGACTCCTGCCCCCAATGTCGTCGAATGACGGCCACAGTGAGGAAACGCCGCACGGATACGTTGGCCAAATCTATGGCAAGGACCGCGGCAATGAAGGTCGCACGTCGCACTAACCTGCCTGCTCCAGAACCGGAGCCTGAAAACGTGGACCTGGAGTGCAGTGGCCGGGTCGGGGAGGACAACGCGTCGGACTCCTCTCTTGCCGTCGAAGACTCAACGCCAAAAGTGTCCGACATAGACGCCGACTATGGTGACAAGGGAGAAACTATTCACTCCTCCCAGAACCTGGCGCAAAACCTTCCGGAACCGGACTTGTCGGTGCCTGCCCTGTTCGACCTGTGCCATAAGGCTGCTGATGCCCTGCAGGTCACGTGGCCGGACCCCACGCCTCGCCAACAGGCTATGAGGCTGGTGGGAAACTATTTCTACGCGAAGCAACCGACAACGTCACAGAAAATGCCAATTTTTCCAGACTTTCTAACGGAACTCAAACGCTCCTTGGCGGAACCCAGGGCTCCCATCATGCTACCATTGTCCCGACTCTTGGATGTCGCAGGAATGGAGGCTCTGGGCCTTGCCAGCGCACCCCCAATAGATATAGAGGAGTCTCTGGCGGCTCACCTGGTCCCCACAGCCACGGGGATGAAACCAACGCTGCCTAGCAAAGCCTGTCGCGCTTCGGAGAAACAACTCGAGAGGTGCTACAAGGCCCAAGGCCTCGCGGCTCGCGCAATGAATACGTCGAGCATGGTGCAAGCCTACCTGGCAGAAAAACTACAGGATATCCAGCTAACAAAGGACGAGCAAGCCACAACCGAGGCCATAGAGGAGGCCCGCCGTGCCTCTGACCTCGTGCTCAGCATGATGGGGACAGTAGCTATTTCCCAGGGCAAAGCAATGGCAGAAATAGTTGTCGTCCAGCGCCATCTTTAGCTAACGCTGTCGGACCTCCCGGAAAACCAAAGGTCCACCTTCCTACAGCACCTGATCGAGTCGATGGGACTCTTCGGAAGAGCCCTGGAACGTGTCCAGCCAAGGCTGGAACAAAGACGCAAACAAGCGGATGCCCTCCGCGAGGGTTTGCCAAGGAAAAAACTTGCCCCACCGACGGAAAACACGCGTGGTCTCCCACGAAAGAGACCCGCTGGGTACTGTGAGGCTTCGCAGTACCGTCCGAGTGCTGCTTTGACCTCTTCCTACGCAAACCAGTTCCGGACCTGATGAACCAGGATGAACTGATAATTTTACAGGTTCGTCCGCCCACGAGGTACGGGAACCTAACTTTCTGATCCCAGTCTTTGCTCGTAGAGAATCACGAGGAGCTGGTGACATGTGCGCGCGCACCAAACATGACTCGCCTACTACATATGTAAACAAAACAGACATTGTTTCAGACATGTACAAAAATAAAAGTACCAAAGCACAGACTGCCCTGGTTGTTGACTCGAGTCCCATTTTTTATAAAACCCAGACCATCACGGTCGAACTATGAACCACAGCAAGATACACGAGATTCGCCGAATACGGCCTGATCTCGTGATATCTTCTGTTGGGCCGAGCAGCCTGCTCGAAAGGGTACGAGAGGGGTCAAAGGTCACCCCCTCAGACCCGAAACACGAGGAGCTACAATAGCATGCCATCCAAGCTCGGCGCGCATGCGCAGGCCTGGGAGGCGTGTCTGCCAAATGATTGGGTCATGACAACAATACGTCACGGGCTCAAGTTGCAGTTCTCAAAGAGACCGCCCCGTTTCTCAGGGGTGTTGCAATCTACGATCAACCCTGCATGCGCGCACGTGCTAAGGGAGGAAGTTTCAACAATGCTGAAAAAGGGAGTGATTAGTTTGGTCTCAGGATGCAAACTACGCTCACTCTACAGCAAGTATTTCCTGATGCCCAAAAAGGACCGCTCCTTGAGACCGATTCTGGATCTCAGGACTCTCAATAAAAGAATTAAAACTTTCAAGTTCAGGATGCTTAAACTACGGCAAGTTCTCCAGTCTGTGAGACCAGGAGACTACGCATGTACAGTGGATTTGAAAGATGCCTATTTCCACATAGGCGTGTGGAGGAGACACAGAAAGTTCCTCCGTTTTGCATTCGAAGGTAACGCTTATGAATTCAAAGCCTTACCCTTCGGTTTAAAGACTGCTCCGCGTACATTTACCAAATGTTTGGATGCAGCCCTGACCCCTCTTAGGAATCAAGGACTCAGGGTCTTGAATTACCTGGACGACCTGCTAATTCTGCCTGGAAGCAGAAAGCAGGCGCTGTCACACTCCCTTGAGGTGATCTCTCACCTGGAGTCTCTCGGTTTTGTCATAAACCTACAGAAAAGCGATCTGACCCCGTCACGGGTTACCGTATTTCTGGGTGTACAGATTGACACTGTCCAATACAGAGCATGGCTCTCGAAAGAGAGTCTCCTCCATTCGCCATTGCCTGGGAAGATTTAAACTGGACCAACGGGTCCCTGTGAAAACCTGCCAATGCCTGTTGGGCCTCTTGGCGGCAGCCATTCCTTGTGTGCCACGTGCATTATTGAAAATGCGGGCCATACAGGTATGGTTTAAGTCAAAGTCAACTTTATTGTCAGAACTGCAATATGTACAGGACATACACAGGATTGAAATTGCGTTTCTCTCAGTCCCTCGGTGCAACAGTAACCATTTAAACACTAAAACACTGAAACATTTAATAAACATAAGCATAAAATAGTAAAAGTGTAACACTGTCCTGAGTTTTTGCATAGTAGTATAAAAGTATGAAAATTTACACCAACACTAAAACACTAAACATTTAATGAACATAAGCATAAAATGAAATAATAAAAGTGTAATACTGTCCTGAGTTTTTGCATAGTAGTATAAAAAGTATATCTATAAAATAAACTGAAGGTTCTAGCATTGACATTTGCAAAGAGTGGCAAAGCAGCATATGAGTTAATGTACACAGTATATGTATGAGGTAGTTGATGTTGGTATAGAGGCAAAGTGGCATATGCAGTAAGGCACATAAGGCACATTGGGCATCCTTAAATAAGGCTAGTCAGAGAATACTGTATATGTATCAGCAGTAGTGTAGATATAAAAGTAGTGTAAATGTAAACAGTAGTAATAAATGTAAACAGTAGTAATAAATGTAAACAGTATTAATAAATGTAAACAGTGAATGTAAACAGTAGTATGACTATAGGCAGTAATGTAATACAAACATTAGTGCAAATATGAGAAGTAGTGCAAACTGAATGAGCACATGACCGAGAGTTTAGTGAATAACCCGTTTGATGACACAGAGTCCAGTGTTAAAATCTTTGTGTTGTGTGGTAATGTGTGAGAAAGTTTTTTGTGTTAAGGCAGTTCAAATGGGAGGGGAGGCAGAGCAGGCAGAGTGTTTAGCATCCTGACTGCCTGATGAACAGAGCTGTCTCTCAGTCTGCTGGTTCGAGCCTGGAGACTTCTCAGTCTCCTCCCTGATGGCAGCAGTCTGAAGCAGCTGTGTAGTGGGTGTGTGGGATCACCTGCCATGCAGAGGGCTTTCCGAGTGAGGCGGTTGCTGTGTAAGTCCTGCAGTGAGGGGAAGGAGGTGCCGACGATCTTCTCAGCTGCTCTCACGATGCGCTGGAGGCTCTTGCGGCAGGATGCAGTACATGCACCAAACCACACAGTGATGCAGCTGGTCAGGACACTTTCTATGGCACCTCTGTAGAAGGTGCACATGATGGGGGTTGAAGCTCCAGCCCTTTTCAGCTTGCGGAGAAAGTAGAGACGCTGGTGAGCCTTCTTGGCCAGTGATGCAGTGTTCCTGCTCCAGGACAGGTCCTCTGAGACGTGCACTCCCAGGAACTTGGTGCTGTCTACTCTCTCCACTGCGGTGCTGTTGATGGTCAGAGGGGCATGTTGTGCATCCCTCTTCCTGAAGTCCACAACAATCTCCTTTGTCTTCTCCACGTTGAGAGTGAGATTGTTGTGTCCGCACCACAAGGCCAGGCGGCTCACCTCGTTCCTGTAGTCCGTCTCATCGTTGTTGCTGATGAGACCTACCACTGTTGTGTCGTCCGCAAACTTGATGAAGTGGTTGGAGCTGTATGATGGTGTGCAGTCGTGTGTTAGCAGGGTGAATAGAAGGGGGCTCAGCACACATCCTTGTGGGGCCCCTGTGTTCAATGTGATGGTGCTAGATGTGTTACTCCCGACCCGTACTGTCTGTGGTCTCCCGGTCAGGAAGTCTAGCAGCCAGTTACACATTGAGGTGTTCAGCCCCAGACTGTCCAGTTTAAGGATGAGCTGTTGGGGGATGATGGTGTTGAATGCCGAGCTGAAGTCGATGAACAACATTCTAACATAAGAGTCCTTCGTGTCCAGATGTGTGAGAGCTGTGTGGAGGGCAGAGGAGATGGCATCGTCGGTTGAGCGATTAGGTCGGTATGCAAATTGGAAGGGATCCAGGGAGGCAGGGAGGACAGATGTGATGCTTTTCATGACTAGCCGTTCAAAGCACTTCATCAGGATGGGGGTGAGTGCTACTGGGCGATAGTCATTGAGGCATGCGGGCGTTGCCTTCTTTGGGACAGGGATGATGGTGGTGGCTTTGAAACAGGTGGGGACGATGGCCTGGCTCAGTGAGATGTTAAAGATGTCCGTGAAGACCGCTGCGAGTTCCCCTGCACAGTCCTTCAGCACACGACCAGGTATGTTGTCAGGACCAGAGGCCTTCCTGGCGTTAATCTTGATGAATGATCGCCTTACGCTGTCTGAGGACAGCACCAGCACCTGGCCATCAGGAGAGGGGGTGAGTTTATGTGCAGGTGTGCTGTTACTTGCCTCAAACCGAGCAAAGAACTCATTCAGTTCATTCAACATAGAGGTTGAGCTGTCACAGGTCTGGGGGGATGGTTTGTAGTTTGTGATGGTCTGTATTCCTGCCACAGACTGCGTGTATCCTTGCTATCCTTGAAACGGTGAGCTATTTTCCTGGAATACTGCTTCTTGGCCTTTCTGATGCCCCGGGCCAGGTTCTTTCTGGCTGCCCTCAGGCCCACCTGATCTCCCGCTTTGAAGGCAGCATTCCTGGCTTTCAGGAGTCTGTAAACCTCTGCTGTCAGCCATGGCTTCTGATTAGCCCGAACAGTGATGGTCTTGAGGTTGGTTACATCATCAATGCACTTGGTGATGTATGAACATACAGTGTCTGAGTACTCCTGGAGACATGTGTTGTTGTTTGTGGTAGCAGCTTCTTTGAACATACCCCAATCTGTGGTGTCAAAACAGTCCTGGAGTGCCTCTGAAGACCCCTCTGGCCACACTCGTATCTGCTTGCGGACTGGTTTTGTGACTTTCACCAGTGGCCTGTATGCTGGCTTTAGCATAACACAGATATGGTCAGAAGCACCAATGTGGGGGAGGGGGAGGGCTCTGTAGGCATTTTTCATGGTGGTGTAAACTTGGTCCAGTGTGTTGTTTCCTCTTGTTGCAAAGTTTATGTTTCTGTATGTTTTTGGAAATACACTCTTTAAATCTACTTGGTTGAAATCACCAGCCGTAATGAGAAAAGCATCAGGGTGTGCCGTTTGCTGCTCACTGATGTGCAGATATACCGTAGTTCATTTAGTGCCTCACCTCTAACTTTGCTGTTGGAGCTTGGAGGAATATATACAGCAACAATTATAACAGCTGTAAATTCCCTCGGTAAATAGAACGGTCTGCATTTAATAGTCATAAACTCCACTAAAGGTGAACCGTGTTTGTAGACCACAGCAGCATCCAGACACCATGCGTTATTGATGTAAACACACAGCCCCCCTCCGCGTGTCTTACCTCCCTCGAGGGTTCGGTCCGCTCTGTAGCATGTTAGCCTCTCGAGCTGGATAGCATGGTCCGGAACGTTGTTGTTAAGCCATGTTTCCGTGAATACAAACACATAACAGTCTCTCACAGTCTTTTGTGTCGTTCGTAGCAGGCGTATATAATCCAATTTGTTGTCCAAGGAACATACGTTAGCCAAAACCATGGATGGAATAGCCGGCTTGTGTGGGCTAGCTGCTAGCCTAGCCCTGATACCTCCGCGCTTACCCCGCTTCTGCTTCCTGTCACGCCGCTTGTGGCGCTTCCACTGCAGGCGCGATGAAGGGAGGCTTGGTGCTGGCTTCCAGAGCAGGCCGCAGGCACGTAGCTGCTCCTCGAGCTCGTTGTTTATTTCCAAATGAGCGGTTTTTCCGACATCAAGCAGGAACTCACGGCTATACTTGCATTCTTGAACACGTAGACATGACGAAGACGTGCTGGCACATTGCGGCATGCAGGACAAGACAGACGAAAGCACCGTGTTGTTGGGAGAGAGAGAAGCCGCAGCGTTTGCACGCGCCGCCATCTTGGATTTATTCCAGCAGACTGAGAGACAGCTCTGTTCATCAGGTAGTCAGGATGCTAAACACTCTGCCTGCTCTGCCTCCCCTCCCATTTGAACTGCCTTAACACAAAAAACTTTCTCACACATTACCACACAATACAAAGATTTTAACACTGGACTCTGTGTCATCAAACGGGTTATTCACTAAACTCTCGGTCATGTACTTTTAACCAACAAATACAACCCGCTCTGCCCAAACAAGCAGAAAAGGTTAAAATAGACCCAGAGTGTCTAAAGGCCCTGGGACCTTGGAGAGATCCGTCCGTTTTCACGGAAGGGGTCTCACTGGGAAGGATGTCGTCCCGTGTAGTCATCACGACGGACGCCTCAAAAACAGGATGGGGAGCGATCTGCAGGAACCAGAACGCCCGTGGCCTTTGGAACAAGCAGGAAGCCAAATTACATATTAACTTCCTGGAATTACTGGCCGTATTCTTGTCATTAAAATACTTCTTCAGTAAAGGTCTGGTTGCCGGACATCATATCCTGGTAAAATCAGATAACAGGACCACGGTGTCCTTCATCAACAGAGAAGGAGGGACGAGATCCCGGGCCCTCCTTGATCTGACACGGAGGATGCTTACGTGGTGTGCTCCAAGAGTTCTGTCACTTAGGGCAACTCATGTCCCTGGTGATCTGAATTATGGAGCGGATGCCCTTTCAAGAGGGCCTCTGTTGGCGTCGGAATGGAGCCTGAACCCACGGATCGTGGAACAGGTATGGTCACGTTTCGGCAGAGCCTCTGTGGACTTGTTCGCCTGCAGAATTAGCTCAAACTGTGACCTCTATTTCTCCCTGAAGGAGACAGATGCTCCGTTGGGAATAGACGGTCTGGCACATGATTGGCCAGCAGGAGTGCTCTACTACGCCTTTCCACCTGTCCCTCTGACATTGGAACGGGTAAGACAGGGAGCCCTCTCCTTGATCCTCATAGCTCCCTGATGGCCACAGAAACCGTGGTTTCCGGAACTGATCTCAATGTTGTCAGGAACACCATGGCAATTGCCTCCTCACAGGGACCTACTGACTCAGGCACGTGGACAGCTTCTACATCCACGTCCAGGGTTGTGGCAACTCTCAGCCTGGCCTCTGAGAGGTACTGGCTGAAAGCCTAAGGTTTTGGTTGCTTTGTCCCAACACAAGCAGCAATAACATTCACAAGGGTTTCCCTTGATGTTTATGTTTTTTGCCTGGGAGACGTATAATGGAAAGGTTTCCCCTCTCATTGTCTGATCTCCTACATCAGGATGGGCTCCACTTGTCAGTCGAGCTGTGAAAACAACAACAAAGGAGGAAAACATCGCTCCTCCTGCTCAAAAGGAAACAGGAGTCTGAGTACTCACGCTACTGGAGCACGCTTGGGCTGTTTCTAGTTAGTGTTATATATATATAAATAGGTCATGTGAGACATCATGTGAATGTCTCTCACATTTGGCCTTTTTTCCTCTTGGCATCTGCTCTCTGCATTCCTTGTAGTAAGCAGCTAAGAGATGCCCGTCCCTTAGGATGGAGGTTCTCACATGCATTTTGCTGAGCATTTCAAGGGCGTGAATGAATTACGTTCCCATAGCAAGTATGTTGCACCGAGAGACCGAACTGAAAGGGAACTGAAAGTTATGCACCATAACTCATGTTCCCTGAAGGAAGGGAACGAGGTGCAACATAGCTGGCCCTTTTCAATGCTGGAAGCTCGGTGAAGTGCAATTTCTGAGAAAGATGGAGGGGCGTCAGTCGCTTAAGTACCTGAAAGGCGGTACCTCTGACGCGGGGTGACGCCCCCTGCCGTAAAAGGCGTGATTGTATTCCTTCAGGTAATCGCGCAGGGGCGCAATTCCCATAGCAAGTATGTTGCACCTCATTCCCTTCCTTCAGGTAACATGAGTTATGGTGCATAACTTTCAGTTTTTTGATGGGATTTTTTTTCCTGACACCCCAAATACCAGTAAATATCTGACAGATTAAACTTTCTAATTTGGTGTGTCATAAACACATGAAGCAATATTTGTTTCAGCTGTACCAAACTTTAAAATATCGTCTTGTTCAATTTTGCGCCTTACTTCAAAACATTGCACAATATGTTAGCTCTCAGAGTATGTACTGTGAATGACTCCCAGCTACTACCACATCAAACTTTAGCTCAATACCTTTATGTTTAACAGTTACATATCTTCTTCCATTTATATTTGTGTTGGCTAATGCTGACTGATTGTGGCAGCCATTCTGAGTTCAAGTTCAAGTCAACATTATTGTCGTTTCCATCATATGTGGTACATGAGGTGGAACAAAATTATGTGCACAGAGTCCCAGTTACACCCAAAAATAGAAAATTAAAAAGTATAAAAAGGAACAGTAAATAAGGATCTAAGATACAATATACGCTAAACAAATGACAAACAGTACGCTAAAAGATCTAAGATATACAATAAACATTAATAATGTAAAACAATATGATGTAACAACGGCAGCCCAAGCTGTTGAGTTCATAAAAAATCTCTTCAGTGGTTCATGAAAATTTTTGCTGACATAGTTGACTCAAACAGTTACAGTATTGCCAAAGTTTAATAAAAAAAAGTTTATACAATGTGTACTGCTCAGAGCATGTGTTGAGGATAATGGTCTGTTACTACCACATCAAATTTTAGCCGAGCATCTGTAAAACGGGCTGAGTTGTAGCTTTTTTTGCTGTTGTCTAATGTCAGTTGGCTGTGGCAGCCATTTTGAATTGGGTTGACTACAAGTTAAACAATGAATACTTTCTGAAAGTTTCATTAAAGTCCATCTAGTAGTTCATGAGATAATTTTGATCCATGCCAGCACGAGTCACAACAAAGAATTTTCAATATAGTAGTCCCTCGCTTCTTCAATGTTCAACTTTGGCGGACTCGCTCTTTCGTGGTTTTTCAACGTAAGATTTTACACGATACACGACTGTCAACTTTAATATTACTCACATGATTGGGACAGTCCGGAATAGAAAGTTAAAGAAAAAAAACTTCGGAGAGGCACCGCCATTTTGTAGTTTTCTTTCAATAAGCCTATACTATTTAGGAGGAGTGGTGGCGCAGAGGCTAGAGAAGATGGGCCTGTGATCGGAAAGTCGCAGGTTCAACTCCATCAACCGTCAACGTCAAAATGTGTGTGGGAAAAAGTGAAACACCCACATCTGCTCCACCCACATCTGCTCCACTTTGGGCCCGGGCAAATGTGTAACCCCCACCATCTGCTCCCAAAAACAATCTCTCTTGAAAGTGAGTTCTTGTAACTCAATGAGACTACCTGTATAAATAAAGGCCGTTTACACGGACACGATGGAGGGAAACGTAGGTTTCTGCGTATGTTAATTAGAGGAAAAGATCTGCGTTGACACGGACAAATTCTGTGTTTACATGCATCTGTAGGAATCTCCCCCGCCCTCATGAATCTCCGGATCTCAGGAACAATCTGTAGTTAATGACCCATGCCGGGTCATTAGTTGGCGCTGTGAATTTTGTACCTTCACCTAATGTGCATGTGTGCTGCCAGTTTGCTCTTTTCCTCTGGGCTAAAGGTTGAGCTAACAACAACTGAACAACAAGTTAAAGCTGGAATTTGGATAAGAGTCAACAGATTTGATGCCAAGTGGGACCCGCTTCATCTAACAAACTCCACACCAGTTGCTGAGTGGACCAGAACCGAGTCAACGATGTCGGATTTTAGTCCGTGATAAGCAGCTGATTTAAAGCAGGTAAATCAACGTTCTTAATAATGTTTGCTTGTGTTTACTTCGATCACACAACAACCAACTGAGGTTTTTTTTCCTGCGAGGTCGAGAAGCTGTCCTTCCACCAGCGGACCGGTTCGGATGGGACCAGTATGAAAACAGAGCAGAGTCCAGTTCGTTAATGTAGTTACAGTTCAGTTAACATGTTTTTAATAGTGTTCAGTTTAATTCTCACTGTTTGTGACATAAAGCTTGTGGTGTTGAATAAATAAATACAAAATAAACCTGGTGTCTTCATTTTCAACTTTAATAACACGCAACATGTTACGCATCGTTTAAATGACGTAACAAGTCCAGATAGCTTCATTTAGCTCAGATAACTTTATATATCTCCCACGCTAACATAAATATTGTTTATTATTGTTAAACTGTTATTATTTAACACATTTAGTATGTTATAGTGCAGCGCGAGTGTGACATGTCTGCCTGCCTCGTTCAATAAACAGTGATATTAGAACTGGATCAGACTGCGTCTCTTCCAACACAGATGCAGCTACATTCAGGTGTAGATTAATTAAATATGAGACTCAAAATATATTATACAGGCTATTTTCCATCAGTCGTAGTTAAAAAAGCGGTACGTGTCCGCCGCCATTGTTGATAGAAATGCCGTCTGTCCGCGTGTGCGTGCATGTGATTCAATCAAAAGCTCAGCGGGAGATGTTTATGTTATCAACGGGGTCAGCGAAAAACCTCCACTCTGGAAGGTGTATTCAGAAACCTTCGGATTCAAAGAGGAGGGCCAGTGGTGTCGTGTAAACAATCGGCAGAACCGCAGAGAGAAAGGTGCGGTTTCACTCAAAATATGCGCCGTGTAAACTGCCCCAAAGAGTAAATGGAAAAAAAACTTTTTTTGTAATGCCACTCAAAAGAAACTACACTACCCAGAAACCAACAATGCTTCCGGCTGCTGCTGTCTGCTAAAATGGGAGGGAAAGTTTAGCAACGCAAAGTCAGAAGTAACAATCTATCTATTAAGCTCACAGAACTGGAGGAAAGTTGCAAATAATCCTGAAGCTCAATTATCCATGTCACATGAACCTGGACGGGGCAGTAGGCTTCGTTGCTGCAGGGTAGGTCTGCAGAACTGGAACCGAGCCTGACCAGAACCGAGCTGCTGGTCTGCAGAGCTGGTGAGTAGCTATAACATTTTGCAGTACGGTGTGAGCAGCTGTGGCTGAATGGTTAGAGCAGTCATCCTCCAATGCAAGAGTTGGGGGTTCGAATCCATCAGCGGTCACATGTCGAGGTGACCCTGGGCAAGACACTGAACCCCTCGTTGCCTCCGGTGTGTGTCCCATCAGTGTATGAATGTGATCTACAGCACTGATTGGTCTCTTTAGAATCCACCCATCCATCCATCCATTTTCTTCTGCTTATCAGGGGTCGGGTCGCTGTTGGGAAGGACCTTTTAAGCTTCAAAATCATACAGTGTGTTGAAATTTGGTGGTTTATCATTTGACCTTGTACTAAGGTTGTTTTGTTTATGACAGTGAAGGGTTTTATTGGTCTGGAATGATTGACAATAATCAAGCTTCACAGCGACACAAAACATTATACAAAGGGATTTCCCAGGCACTAAGGCAGTCTGCAGACCAAAATAGTTATTTGGGGTTCTCATCCAGTGGTTAATAAGATTTTTTCCCCCCGCTAACAGACAGTCAAACACACACACATACAGAGACATTATGACTTTAGTAGAGGGCAGTAAGTACAATGATGAAAAGATGAAAGTGCTGAATGAAAATAGAGCTGCTTTAGCTTTCTCACTGTCAAACTGTGTCAGAAATCTTCTGTGATGTGTGCTTGAAAAAAAAAACAGAAATAAATGTTGGTATTTGACCATTTTCCCTCTATATTATAGACAGTTAGTAGGATTACACAGTTTTCAGAGAGCTTATATCAAGTTATCTCACTAGTATCATCACAACCCTGACAATCACCCACCAACAGCAATATGGAGAATTAGTTCAGGGTCTGACCCAAGCACAATTTAGCTCATTTGACACAACAACTAGCCTGTTGTCCGTCAGCTGATTCTGCCAAGCCGACTTGTTCTGTGCAAGAGAACAGAAATGCTGCCTTTGTTAGGTTTAACAGGGAAAATCAGTGTTGTAGCATGAATGTCTTTCTGTTGTTGCTTTAAATTCACAGTAACGTGCTCATTTTGTTAGATGTTGAAAAGCTGACACCAGAAACTCCTGGAGGAATGTCATGATATCTAGAGTGTTTGCTTTCTATTCAGAGATTTGTTTGAAACCAGAAAACTTCTAAGTATATTTTTAAAGGGTGCCAGTGGGGTGACTGAGATTCTCAAACATCATAAGCTTCATCAGATCTTTGGAGAACAGCAGCACTCACAGAAGATCATTTCAAGTTGGCACTTATCAACACTTTCACCTTTCTGAGGCTCTGACCCGTTCTGACTTCCTGAACTGAAAAAAGTTAGTTTTGTAGAATCTCCCCCGGCGCCAGCATTCAAACACCCCCCCTTGCTCTGCCGAGTCGTTGTCAGCAGCGCAGCTGCACGCAGAGACATGCCAGGGAGTTGGTTGTGGAAGATGGAGACATGTACAGTATCTGTATCATATCAATGTAGGGTGGAGACATGTACTGTATCATATCAATGTAGGGTGGAGACATGTAACTGTATCATATCAATGTAGGGTGGAGACATGTACTGTATCATATCAATGTAGGGTGGAGACATGTACTGTATCATATCAATGTAGGGTGGAGACATGTACTGTATCATATCAATGTAGGGTGGAGACATGTACTGTATCATATCAATGTAGGGTGGAGACATGTACTGTATCATATCAATGTAGGGTGGAGACATGTACTGTATCATATCAATGTAGGGTGGAGACATGTAACTGTATCATATCAATGTAGGGTGGAGACATGTACTGTATCATATCAATGTAGGGTGGAGACATGTAACTGTATCATATCAATGTAGGGTGGAGACATGTAACTGTATCATATCAATGTAGGGTGGAGACATGTAACTGTATCATATCAATGTAGGGTGGAGACATGTACTGTATCATATCAATGTAGGGTGGAGACATGTAACTGTATCATATCAATGTAGGGTGGAGACATGTACTGTATCATATCAATGTAGGGTGGAGACATGTAACTGTATCATATCAATGTAGGGTGGAGACATGTACTGTATCATATCAATGTAGGGTGGAGACATGTACTGTATCATATTAATGTAGGGTGGAGACATGTACTGTATCATATCAATGTAGGGTGGAGACATGTAACTGTATCATATCAATGTAGGGTGGAGACATGTAACTGTATCATATCAATGTAGGGCTCTTCAGCCTCTTTCCCCCGGGGTCCTGAGTGCAGGGGTGGTGCAGCTGGAGGTCCTTCACCTGACTGGCTCCCGGACTTAAGGCTTCAGAGGAGCTCCATTCCTTGCTGGAACATTATCCTACCTACAAGTATGTGAGCCTCCAGCCTTTTAGTGTACTTATATGCTAAAGTACTTACCTTGTGTTTTTGCCTTTGTGTTTCCAGAGCACTGCTGTCCTGAGCCCGACCTTTTGGGTCACCTAGCTGATGAATTCAGAGCCTCCTATATGCTACTCACCTGCAGCGCTCCTTCCTCAGCTGCGCTCACGTCATCCACCACTCGCCTTTCTACTTACCTGGACCTTCAAGTTGGGAAAAACCCTCAGCCTTCTCCTCCTGCTGCCTTTAACCTCACAATTGTAAGAAACCAGGGTTCTGATGGAACGGTCTGCTGCCTGACGTCACCTTCCAGTAACTAATCCATTTCCTCTGGTCCACAGCCTCAGATCCTGCCTGTAAATTATTACCCGAGCTCCACTGTAAATAAACCTTTTTCAATTATATTCCACGTTTGGTTCTGTTTTCCTCTCAGTCCGTACTCCCCCATTACAACAGTCAATCAAACCTTGAGGATAATAAAAAGGATCTATTTGCTGTCTCTTTGCTGACCGGTCACACCAAGCCTGAATATTACATGGAACATTTTAATATCATTCACAGTCATAGTACAGAGACGTGAAAATGATGGAGTATGGTTAGTGCAAACAATACACAATTCCTTGACAACCATAATAACCACACACCTGAGTCTGTCACTCCCTGACAGCCCTCTTAATAAAACAGGCAGACAGAAGAACAGAATTAAAGGTAAGCCTCAAACAGTCATTGTGTAAACTAAGTTGTATCACATGAACCACAAGTTTCAGAAGTGTCTCGTTGTTATGCTCACGTCTGTTGTCCTCTGCACTTTTAGTTTGGAAAGTAAACTCTGATTTCAAATACAGTAGTCCCTCGTTTATCGCGGGGGATCTGTACCTGAAGCCCCGCGATAAGTGAAAAACCGCCAAGTAGGAAGTAGTAGTTTATTTTAGTGTATTGAACAGCTGATCAGCTGCAGCAGGAAGTTTGTCCTGCTGCAGTAAGGGCTGCACAAAGGTGCAGCAGGGGCTAAATCATTTAAAATAATTTATTTTAAATAAATAATCCATGCCGATCGTGCAAATCATCCATCAATCAGCCAATTTGTGTCATGACTCATGTCCACTCTTATTTTGAAAAACTGCGAAAGAGCGAGTCTGCGATAAACGAACTGTGAAGTAGCGAGAGACTACTGTGTAATGAAAGTTTATTAACTCTGAGATTTGAGAGAGAAAAGTCAAAGTCGGCAAAAACATTTCTACAGTATATATCAGGGGTCTGCAACCTTTACGATCCAAAGAGCCATTTATGTCCCTTCACTCACTAAATTAAAATGTCCAGAGCCACAAAACTTACCGTACTACAACTATGATCACCCACTGGTGGCCCGTGGACCACTTTAAGTTTGTTGCAGGAGGCTTTTCAGGCCAATAGGAGTGACATAAAACTAAAAACATCTAATGATTTTAAACAATCATTGATATTTTTATATTTAAAGACAAAGGAAAAGACAGGATTACTGTAAAGAAAGATTTATTTTTATAAAAACAATTTAAACAATGGTAACACAAATTTCAGTTTGCATATCCAGTTTTATTCGTTCAAGGCAGTCAACTTTTATAATTTTATTATTAGTAAGACTGAGAGTTAACAGATCCATATACCAGATCCATGGATGGGTGGAAATTTGAACAATGAACTATGCAGGTCTAGGTTTTTTTTTATTGTGGAAAATTAAGTATCCTACTTTAAAGCTGCTATATGTAACTTTTCTAACAATATATTTTTAACATATTTCTTCACTCTGTCACTAGATTGATGTTAGAGAAGTAATCTCTGAAAAAAACTAAAAAAAAATATTGTCCCCTTGCTTCTCCAGGTGGTAAATAAGCATTTCTAAAAAGAAAAAGTGACCCGCCATTTTCCAGCCAATAAAAACAAAGTTTGTAACCAGCCAATAAAAACCGAGCTTGAATTTGAATCAGCCAATAAAAACAGAGCTTGAATTTGAATTTTAACAGACCACAAGGGGGCAGAGCCATATATGGCTCTGAGGGGGAGGGATCAGAATGCTTTGCTTGTTGAAATTTTTTCTAAGTGCTGATGTTCTACAGAAACTGCAGACTGAACCTTTAAAGAAATAAAGTATAAAGTTAAAGTATGTTTTATTCCTTGTATTAGTACTAGAATTCACAAATTTGCTAAATAAATGACATGAAACTGTTAAACTGGCAGTGGTTTGTCCATTTTGGTCAAAGCTTGAAAGAGCCGCTGCAGAGGAACCAAAGAGCCGCATGTGGCTCCAGAGCCGCAGGTTGCAGACCCCTGGTCTATATAAACGGTACAAGAAGTGTAAACTCAGTAAGAATAAGTGTTTGAAAATGTTTGTACATTTAAAAAGCTCAGTCACTTAAAAGTCACTCAGAACAAACTGTGACTGGACTCTGTTTGTTGTGAAATGAGTGTGGGACTGAACTTTTGTCAAAACCCTCAGTGTTTCTGCTCGAGCAGCGTGTTTTGATGTATTATTTGCACTTTTGTTTTTATTACTGCAGGAGTGGAAAATGAAAACTCATGTTTGACAGAAAAATAAAACCCCTTTTGTAAAAAAGGTGCTTCAGAGCCTTTGTGCCATCAACCACTGAAATTAAATTATTAGTTTTTAAATTTCTACTACTATTTTATTAATCACTTTAAAACAATCAGAACATTAAAACCATAGAAACAATGAACACATTAGTATCAGTAAAAACAAAACTGGGAGGAGGCTCGTCTGATGTGAAGTGGGTGATTTCTAGATATTCTTACAGCAGCTAAAGAAAAAGCTCTGTCTCCTCTGAGCTTCGTTTAGACCTCGGCTCCTGCAGGAGCAGCTGATCAGCTGATCTGAGGCACCGAGCAGGAGGTAACAGGTGAAGCAGCTCAGAGAGGTACAAAGTAGGATGGAGCAAGACCATTTAAACTTTTAAAAACAAACAAAAGAACCTTAAAATGAACAGGCAGCCAGTGGAGTGAAGCCAGAGTGCAGGTGATGAGCTCCCTCTTATGAACTCCAGTTAAGCTGAGCAGCAGCGTTCTGGACCAGATGGAAATGCCTGAAGGTGAATGGCTGACTCCGAGGTAAAGAGCATTGCAGTAATCAAGTCGCAATGTGATAAAGACATATATTACCATTTCCAGTAGTTGTTTCAAAATAAATTGTTTTACCTTTGCCTGCTGCCTGAGGTGATACATGAGAGCAAATATTTAACCCACCTCAGAAATACTGTGATTGAGAAACAAATGGTTAAAGGTCATTTCCTAACTACTACTCAGAAAAACAACCCTTTCTGGTAACAACTTCTGGTAATCTTCTCGGTTGTCTCTGTGGTATCTGGTTAATAAATTACCTTGGTTAGAGTGAGCAGGATGGCGTGACGATCTGCTGGACATGGCAGCCCCACATACAAGGTCTTATCAAGACGACCTGGCCTCAGTATGGCAGGGTCGATGATATCTGGAAGGAAAACACAAATAATGTGATTATAAACTGGTCCCATAGAGAAGAAAGTTCATTCTCAACTTAAGGTACTCTCAAGGTAAAATGTTGATTCATTGGTCCCATAGAGGTTCTGACAGTGCAGCTTGTTGCAGATGACAGAACGAGTACCCACAAACATCCAAAAGATGAATCTTTATTCAGTCCTGAGGTTGCTGTGAATGACCTACACCTCAGAACTAAACCAAGTGGGACAAAAGCTGGAGCGGTACCTGGTCTGTTGGTTGCAGCCATGATGAAGACCTGCCGTCGACTCTCCAAGCCGTCCATCTCTGTGAGGAGCTGGTTGACGACCCGAACACTGGCTCCTGACTGAACACAACAGAACCTGTCAAGCTTTGACTTTATAGTTTTTTGATCCACTCAGGTTGATTCCATCACATAAAACAAGACTACAGCTCAAACAGTGCAGCTGCAGCTTGAACTTGTAGCCAAAGAATAAATGGTAGGTGAAAAAATAAAATTACTAACATGGCAGGTTAATCTTCTACAACCATCAGTAAAAGTAATAATACAATTACAAGTACAAATAATATAAATATTTTATTTATCATATAAATATTAGTATTTGTTTGACCTGAGAGTTAAAAACTTCAACATTTGGTAAAGGTTCGGCTGCTGTTGGTAAAATGTTGAGATCTGAGGAGCTCTAAATAAAAAAGGAGGATTTTGACAAAGTTGTGTACCTCACTGGTTTACTTTGTAGTGAACCAGACGGGGTTCTCTGATACACCTTCGTCTCTTTGATATGTCCCAGTGACACCTTTTCACTGATACTCTCAGAAAAAAGACATTAACACTATTTTATTACATTATTTTGAATCAAAACACAATAAGTCATAAGAGACTCTCTTATTCCTCTATTTTTGTGTTAATGAATAACCTTGTGTTACTTGTATAAGCATTATTGAATTCAATGTTTGTTAAGTCAAAGACTGTTTAATTCAAACTGTTTAATTCAAGTTGGAAATCCAATGTTATTTCAAAATAATGATCACTTCTTCATATGATGAATCAAATGGTGAAAGTGAATTAATGTCAGACTGAACTCCTCAGTTTTGTTAGAAGTTAGAACACAGTTTTAATCAGTTGTTTTATGAAGCTGGCTCCAGTCAATCTGTTTCTCTCTCTTCATTCTAAACAACTTCTTCTCTGTTCTAAAAACTGATATCCGAGTGACCTTCATTCCACTGGTTCGTTTGGACCAATGGGGAAAGAACAAGTCACTGATCACAGATCCTTCCTTAAAGTTCTAAGCTGTTGCTGGAACTGACAGAGTTTGCTGAGGTCCTCAAGCCATGATGAGGTTCCCCAAAGAGCTGAATGAACGCCTGTCACACGCTAAGGACCCGTCATTCAGTTAAAAGATTTATAACATGCCAAGTTATAAATCTATTTCAAGCTGTGAAAAGCTTCACTTTGACATTCCTTTAAGGAACGTCTTATCTTGAACAACAACACCAGGAGCTGCCGTTACTTTCGGTTCGAGTCAAGGTGCACGTCTGGAGACGCTGAGAACGGTAAACGAACTGGCCAGTTGGACCAACTGGGGACTGACCATCTTCACGAGGTAACAAGTCGTCATATGCTTTACCAAGGGTACCAACGTGTGGCCGAGATCGGCCGGAGAGCTGCCATGTTTCTGGTTAAAGGGGACCACACATTCAAAATTCACTTTTTAATGTTTTTTTACTCAACTTTGGGTATTTACTTCATAAAAAAACAGTCCAAAGGCCAAAAAAATGCACCCAGTGGTTTATTTACTCTAAGTAGATTTATTTTACTGTGATAATATAGGTTTCGTTTTTGAAATAAACTGGAAGTCAATCTCGCTTGTGACGTCAAAAGCGAGAGAGGACAACCCACCCCAACCTGAGTCCAGCCCCTCACCTAGCAACCCCATGTTAGGCTCAACCCACTTCTGTATTAAACACATGACTGTTGTTTTTCATGATTTCATCTCATCTTTTGTTTATATGTTATTAATTTCATGTGTACAGCACTTTGTTGCAGCTGTGGTTTTTTAAATGGCTTTATAAATAAAGTATAATTGTTATTTTTATGTTTTAGTTCAATTTTTAGTGTATTTGCGATCGCTCCCAACGCGCAGCCGGCAAAAATTAAACGAGCAGACCCCCGGCGTAGGGACCGGCGTCAACGGGACCCTCTTCTGGCGCGATGGAGCGGAGCTTCAACTGTACAGCCTCGCAGCAGCCTCGCAGCAGCGAGGACCTTCTCCTTACGGATTAGTTTACGGGAGACACTTGGTGAACGTTGTGTGTGTCTTGACTGGAACAGCGATAACTCTCAAAATCTCCGCGTGCAACGAGCGGAGCTGGCGAAAACCGGAAGAGGAACAAGCTAACATTAGCATCGGATTCGGGTGGTCTCATGCTACAAGGAGCAGCACATTGCGGTGCGCTCAGACGGGTTTCGGTAAGTTATCTTAAGCTAACACTAACAGTAAGTCAAATGAGTAATAAAAAAGAGCTAATTTTAAAACAACAACACATTACAGATACTGGCTGTGCAGAGGGCGTAAACAGATCGTTGAAGGGCGTGGACTTCAGAACTTCGTATCAGAAACCGGTCGTTCAAAACGAAAGTTAAAAATGGCAGAATTAAAAAGGGTATAATTAATTATCTAAGAATTATTTTGTGTATTAAAATGAATTAATATTGTCAAGATAGCACACAGACATAACATAAAAATTTTAAATACTTACATGTGGTCCCCTTTAAAACACGTCAAGATAATGCCTTTCCTCATCCTCCATTTTCTTCCTCCTCCATTTTCTCTAGTCTGAAAATTTCTTACTTTAAGTAACTAAACTTTAAGTTATTGTGCCAGCAGAGATATAAGTTATTAAAACCCATGACTTTATTCTGTTGTTCCTACGAAATTACGGATGCGTATTTCATCTGTGCTGAAGTTAATTATAGGAAAAATGATCAACCAATCATGTACATAATGTGTGATGTAATTTATAATTATGTTAAATAAATGGTGCAGTCCTGCTGTGCCAACATAAGTTTAACGTTTCCTGTGAATTACATCTGGTCAAGGTATAGAATTATTGGTATTAAGCTGAAAAAGAGAGAACTCGTTTAATTAATGATGTATTTTTGTGTCAGTCTAAACCCTGCCAATTTATACATCTAAAATATAGGTAAGTCAGTAAACTGACCCCTTCCTATATTACTATAACTTTGTTTACTTTATGAACACAATTGATAAATCTATTTATAAAAAGAAAAATGCACAAAACCATTGAAGCTGTCTCAAAATACCCTGATGCATGCTCAATAATCCAGGTAGAAAAATCTAAAAAAGCTAAGTCTGGTCCTCTGGACATTCAAAAAACAAAAAAACAAAACAAAGCAAAAAATTGTAGAAACGTTTCGTCTTTCGTCCGAAAGACTTCCTCAGTCTGAGGTGCTGGGTTCAGCTCAGTCTTATAAATAGCACCCTCTCACAGTGTTACACAACCAGTTGGCTGATGACAGCCTGAAACCAGCTGCTCACATGATCAAGGAGGACCATCAGCCTAACAATGGATCGTTAGCACCCTGATGGTTGTTTGCTATTCACAGAGGGCTGAGTGATACCAGCAATCACAGCATTGTAGGAGGGGGACAGTTGAACTCGGAGGCCTCATTGAAGCTGTAAAGATGATACTTCTGTATTGTACAGTGGAGACGGTTTTGGAGCTAAAACCTTCTGAGCTTGTTTGAACATGAGAATTTTTTCCCCTAAAGTCGTTTTATTATTTTATGTATTCAGAAGAACACACAAACACAAAACAAACAAACAAAAAACAACCCCCTCCTATACCAGATCACCTACACAGATACATGAGACAGGCATCCAGATAAGACCAACGCAGTCTCAGATTTGTGCAAACATGGAGCTTGGAGCTTATTTTATATATCCCCTCTGAGGAGCCCCAAAGCGCTTTACAATACGAGCCATCTACCCATTCATACACACATTCATACACCGTTAGTGGTAGCCTGCCTTGTAGGGCGCTATCCAGGCCTACCGGGAGCAACTCGGGGTTAAGTGTCTTGCCCAGGGACACAACGACACATGGTGGGCGGATGCGGGACTCGAACCTCCGACCTTCCGATTGGGGGTCGACTGCCATTACCACTGTGCCACGGCCGCCCCATTTATGACAATTATACAATATTGTCTGCTGACATACTAGAAGATATAAATGGTTGCCAAGTTTCCCAAAACCTCTCAACAGATCCTTTCAGAGTAGATCTAATCTTTTCCAAATGAATATGACACAACTTCTCTTACCCTGTGTTCATATATTAATAAATTATCATTAAATCTAGAAAAAACATGACTGCAGTTATACAGTAAATCATGTAAATCTAGAAATACATTGCCTCTAAATTTGGAATAAAAGGTTTGCAGAACTGCACAATAACACTTATCATGATAACGAGTGTTAAACAGTCGAAGTATAAAAACAGTAAGATCAGTGAACAGTAATGAGATAACTCACCTCGTGACCTGAGCGACGGGGACACAAAGCATCGAGCTCGTCAAAGAAGATGACACAAGGAGCAGAGTTGCGTCCTCTCTGAAAGACCTGTCTGACTGCTCGTTCGCTCTCCCCCACGTACTGCGCACATCGTCACAGTTTCATCAGTTACAAACACCAACAGGACTGCAGCCTCCACATCAACAAGCATGAGATAAACAGAACAACCTGAAGGCCCAAACACGTCCATGACAGAGTTTACACTAAGATCACAACATGGAATGAATGAAAAATCATTTTTGTGTTTCCAAAAGTCTGTTAACTGTGGCGGCCATCTAGAACTGCAATGACTCCAAAAAGTGATTACAGTACAGTACTTCCAGTTTTAATGAGAATCCACCAGTGGTTCATCATGTGTTACTGAACTTTTACCTTCAGGGGACAAACATTTACAAACACACTGGTACAAAAGAAGAACAACCTAAATAAGAACACTTTCCAGTAACTGGCTGTTTAATTGTTCATTTCTTTCAATACCACAGCAGCAGCACAGGCTGTGTGGATCCTCAGACTCACCATGTTGAGCAGCTCTGGACCTTTAACAGAGATGAAGTTGAGGCCGGACTCATTAGCCACCGCCTTAAAAAAGAAAACAGCAACATAAAGTGAGTCAGTCCATTAAAAACCAGTTAACTCCTGGTGTCATACAAAGAGATCAGAGTGATTTTCAATAGACTTTACTCTCAGGATGCTGACATGAACCACTGACAGCTGACTTCAAGCTAAATGCAGGACGTCTGACAGCTAACTAAAGCTTCTGCTGCAAGACAGCTACAGACATCAACAAACCAGCTGCCTGTTCTGTGTACAGTATTTTCTGGACTATAGGTCGCACCTTTATATAAGTCGCTTTGTCCAATTATTGTCAATAAATTGGGAAAATCCATAAACAGGTCGCACCTTTATATAAGTCGCATCTAATATGCGTCACCGCTACGTGACGCGTCAGCGCCTCATTTGCCTTGCTGAAAATGACGACCACAGAAGCATGCACGGAAGGACTTTTCACAAGATTAACACAGTAAAAACAATTATTTGTCGGCTGAAAATTATAGCAAACATGTGTCTTAGCTTAACCGTTCCTTAATAAATTAACGTAATGGTCAAATTTGCTAAATTTAAATTTGTTCGCTTTGAAAAAGTACAGGGAAAAACAACGAAGCTAACTGCGACACATTTACGTCTATAAAACATCGAATTTGATCTCAAATAACTCCAACAGCTATCCATCCATCCATCCATCCATTTTCATCCGCTTATCCGGGGTCGGGTCGCGGGGGTAGCAGCTTAAGTAGGGAGGCCCAGACTTCCCTCTCCCCAGCCACATGGAGCAGCTCTCTGGGGGAATCCCAAGGCGTTCCCAGGCCAGCCGAGAAACATAGTCCCTCCAGCGTGTCCTGGGTCTTCCTCTGGGTCTCCTCCCGGTGGGACATGCCCGGAACACCTCACCAGGGAGGCGTCCAGGAGGCATCCTAACCAGATGCCCGAGCCACCTCAACTGGCTCCTCTCGATGTGGAGAAGCAGCGGCTCTACTCCGAGTCCCTCCCGGATGACTGAGCTTCTCACCCTATCTCTAAGGGAGAGTCCAGACACCCTGCGGAGAAAACTCATTTCAGCCGCTTGTATCCGAGATCTTGTTCTTTCGGTCACAACCCAAAGCTCATGACCATAGATGAGGGTGGGAACGTAGATCGATCGGTAAATTGAGAGCTTTGCCTTTCGACTCAGCTCTCTCTTCACCACGACAGACCGGTACAGCGCCCGCTTCACTGCGGACGCTGCACCTATCCGCCTATCGATCTCACGCTCCAGTTTTCCCTCATTCGTGAACAAGATCCCGAGATACTTAAACTCCTCCACTTGGGGCAGGACCTCCTCCCCGACCCGGAGAGGGCATGCTACCCTTTTCCGGCTCAAGACCATGGCCTCGGATTTGGAGGAACTGATCCTCATCCCGGCCGCATCACACTCGGCTGCAAACCGCTCCAGCGAAAGCTGTAGATCACGATCTGATGAAGCCAATAGGACCACATCATCTGCAAAAAACAGAGAAGCGATTCTAAGGCCACCAAAACGGATCCTCTCAACACCTTGGCTGCGCCTAGAAATTCTGTCCATAAAAGTTATGAACAGAATCGGTGACAAAGGGCAACCTTGGCGGAGTCCAACTCTCACTGGAAACGAGCCTGACTTACTGCCGGCAATGCGGACCAAGCTCTGACACCGGTCGTACAGGGACCTAACAGCCCATATCAATGGGCCTGGTACCCCATACTCCCGGAGTACCCCCCACAGAACCCCCGAGGGACGCGGTCGAATGCCTTTTCCAAGTCCACAAAGCACATGTAAACTGGTTGGGCAAACTCCCACGCGCCCTCCAGGACCCTGTTGAGGGTGTAGAGCTGGTCCAGTGTTCCACGACCAGCACGAAAACCACACTGCTCCTCCTGAATCCGAGGTTCGACTATCCGACGGACCCTCCTCTCCAGAACCCCTGAATAGACCTTACCAGGGAGGCTTAAGAGTGTGATCCCCCTATAGTTGGAACACACCCTACGGTCCCCCTTTTTGAATAGGGGAACCACCACCCCAGTCTGCCAATCCAAGGGAACTGCCCCCAATGTACACATGATATTGCAGAGTCGCGTAAGCCAACACAACCCCACAACATCCAAAGCCCTAAGGAACTCAGGGAGAATCTCATCCACCCCCGGAACCCTGCCACCACGGAGCTTTTTAACCACCTCGGTGACCTCAGCACCAGAGATTGGAGAGCCCGACCCAAAGTCCCCAGGCTCCGCTTCCTCAGTGGAAGACGTGCCAGTAGGATTGAGGAGGTCTTCGAAGTACTCCGCCCACCGACTCACAACATCCCGAGTTGAGGTCAACAGCACGCCATCCCCACCATAAATGGTGTTGGTCGCGTACCGCTTTCCCCCCCTGAGACGCCGGATGGTGGACCAGAATCGCCTCGAAGCCGTACGGAAGTCATTCTCCATGGCCTCTCCGAACTCCTCCCACGCCCGAGTTTTTGCCTCAGCAACCACCCGAGCCGCATGCCGCTTGGACTGCCGGTACCTATCTGCTGCTTCCGGGGTCCCACAGGCCAAAAAGGCCCAATAGGACTCCTTCTTCAGCATGACAGCATCCCTCACCGCCGGTGTCCACCACCGGGTTCGAGGGTTGCCACCACGACAGGCACCAACAACCTTGCGGCCACAACTCTGATAAGCTGCCTCGACAATAGAGGCGCGGAACATGGCCCACTCGGACTCAATGTCCCCCGCCTCCCTCGGAACGTGTTCAAAGCTCTCCCGGAGGTGGGAGTTAAAGCTCCGTCTTACGGGAGACTCTGCCAGACGTTCCCAGCAGACCCTCACAATACGTTTGGGTCTGCCAGGTCTGACCGGCATCCTCCCCCACCATCGGAGCCAACTCACCACCAGGTAGTGGTCAGTTGACAGCTCCGCCCCTCTCTTCACCCGAGTGTCCAGGACATGCGGCCGCAGATCAGATGAGACGACAACAAAGTCGATCATCGAACTGCGACCTAGGGTGTCCTGGTGCCAAGAGCACATATGTACACCCTTATGCCTGAACATGGTGTTCGTTATGGACAATCCATGACGAGCACAGAAGTCCAACAACAAAACACCACTCGGGTTCAGATCAGGGGGGCCGTTCCTCCCAACCACACCCCTCCAGGTCTCACTGTCATTGCCCACGTGAGCGTTGAAGTCCCCCAGCAGAACAAGGGAGTCCCCAGGAGGCGCACTCTCCAATACCCCCTCCAAGGACTCCAAAAAGGGTGGGTAATCTGCGCTGCCGTTTGGCGCATAGGCACAAACAACAGTCAGAGCCCGTCCCCCCACACGTAGGCGAAGGGAGGCTACCCTCTCGTTCACCGGGGTGAACCCCAACGTACAGGCACCAAGATGGGGGGCAACAAGTATGCCCACTCCTGCTCGGCGCCTCTCACCAGGGGCAACTCCAGAGTAGAAGAGTGTCCAACCCCTCTCAAGGAAACTGGTTCCAGAGCCAGAGCCATGCGTTGAGGTGAGTCCGACTATTTCTAGCCGGAACCTCTCAACCTCACACACTAGCTCAGGCTCCTTCCCCACCAGAGAGGTGACATTCCATGTCCCAATGGCCAGCTTCTGTAGCCGAGGATCAGACCGCCAGGGTCCCCGCCCTCGGCCACCACCCATCCCACATTGCACCCGACCCCTTTGGCCCCTCCCATAGGTGGTGAGCCCATGGGAAGGGGGACCCACGTCTCCTCTTCGGGCTGTGCCCGGCCGAGCTCCATGGGTGAAAGCCTGGCCACCAGGCGCTCGCCAACGTGCCCCACCTCCGGGCCTGGCTCCAGAGTGGGGCCCCGGTGACCCGCGTCCGGGCGAGGGAACATTTTGTCCATTTATTTTACTCATCATTGGGGTCTTCGGGCTGCACTTTGTCTGGTCCCTCACCTAGGGACTCCAACAGCTAACAGTTTGTAAATGTACATCTAGTGATTACTTTCTGTAAGTTTGAAAAAAAAATCTGCTGTGTGGTTTATGAGCTATTTGCTCAAACGTACAAGGAAAAATCAACTAAGCTAACCGCGACACATTTACGTCTATAAAACATCGAATTTTATCTCAAACATCTCATGAAGCTAATCAGTTGTAAATATCCATCTAGTGATAACGTTCTGTAAGTTTAATCAAAATCTGTCCTGTGGTTCTTGACCTTTTTTGCTAACAAACACTGAGCTAACAGCGAAGTAGCTAGTTCATACCTCCAGAGCAGGAGGCCAGGCTGCAACAGACTGAGTCCGACCAGAGGAGGCTCTCGTCGGACACATGAGGTGGGAACGGTTGGTGTACCCTAGCGGACAAAGGTGGTACTGCACCATTTTTGCCAAAATGGAAAAACGGTCATATCTGAGCCAAAAATTTGTCTAAAAATATGGGGAAAAATCCATAAACAAGTCTCACCTCTCTATAAGTCGCAGGACATGCAAATTAGGCAAAAAGGTGTGACTTATAGTCCGGAAAATACGGGTAATGTTTGTGTGATGGGAACCTTGGCCAGCAGGGTTTTCCCACACCCTGGAGGTCCAGCCAGCAGAACTCCAGATGGCGCGCTGAGGCCTAAAGCTCTGAACTGCTGTGGAGAACGAACTGGAGCCTGCAGGAGACACACAACAACAACAAGAACAAAAGATGTTGCTCTGGGATTAAAGTCTACAGATAGCTACGGTACTTGCACTAACTAACTTATAGCAGGGGCAGCCGTCACTGGACTCCAAAAAACATTGTGTTGATTATCATTTAAATTATTATGCACACTCACAAGGATTTAATTAACTTAACAAGTTTAAAAAGTCCACTGACATGATTTTTTTACTATTCATAAAATTGCTCAATATATATATATTTTATCATTTAAATATGTTCGTTTTTGCAAACAAAATGATAAATCACTTTAATTTTGCTTTAAAAGTGATTTTGAACTTCAAGCCGTGTTTAATCATGGGAAATCCGATTACACGCGAACGCACCATCTGTGACGTAGTGAGAGGCAGAGGGCTCTGGTCTCTTTAATAGCGGACAATTTAAAACCAGATGAATTTATCAATCTATGTGAAGATTTGAGCTATTTGTCTTCATTTTGGGAAGCAGAAAATAGTTTGGGTGATGGAACAAGAAACAACAGGATCTAATTTAGGTCTGATGCTGTATCAGACTGACCTTCATGTGGAGCTGCTCACACCCGCGCACTGTGACAAGCCCAGAGCTCTGCCTCACACTACGTCACAGATGGTGCGTTCGTGTGTAATCGGATTTCCCATGATTAAACACGGCTTGAAGTTCAAAATCACTTTTAAAGCAAAATTAAAGTGATTTATCATTTTGTTTGCAAAATCGAACATATTTAAATGATAAAAGATATATATTTTGAGCAATTTATGAAAATTTAAAAATCATGTCAGTGGGGCTTTAAGTCTATTAAAATCTTGACGATGCACACAAAAAAAAATATATTTTTTTTAAAATCAAATTAAACAACTTATTTTCAAGATGTTCTGCCCTCAGTTCAAAAAAGTCTGCCAAGCATGGAGCTCCAAGATTTAAAAGCTGAATGTCTTCTGCAGAATAGAAGTCCTGTTGTGGGTCAACTTCATTCAAGGACGTGATCTTTGATTTTTTTTAAATGAATGACACTGAGTCTTTAAATGCTGGCAAAAAATCAGTGTTTATTGAAGAAGTGTAACAGTCGAAGCATCAGTATCCAAAAAGAACAACATTGATGAGAACACTGATGCTACATAAACTATAAACTAGGATTTTTACCTAGAAATAACAGAATGTGATTAGCTTAATCCATTCTCAGGATGCTTGCACCCACTTACTGTAGAGCTGGAACTACCTGCTGAGTGTTTTGCAGGAAAAAGGTCCCCAGGGAACTAACTCCTCAAAAGCTTCTGCCATGTCATGGGATTGCAGGAAGAAGTAAAACAATTAAGATTGCAAATAAATTCGAAGGATTAAAAATAACGGAACTTGAACATAGAGTGGATGAACTGGAACAAAATGCAAGGCAAGACAACCTCGTAATATCTGGACTTGTGATTAAAACTTGTTTAAACTCAAAGACCACTACTACTGAAGGAATTGCTGAAGACTGAAGGAATTGCTGTGTCATCTTCCTGGCAAGAAGCAGAGACACTCATCCCACTCTTGTGACTGTGTTACACTTAGCACTGCGCTAAAATGAAACATTGAAATAAAACATAGGAAACGTAGCAGAACACTGATTACCTGAAAGTAACTGGGAGTGCTATGAGAATGAATGAGCTGCTGTGTGGATATCATATGAAAACCAGAATGAACAAATGGATAACCATGGAATACCATCCATCCATCCATTATCTTTACCTGCTTCTCCCATTTTGAGTTGTGGGGGTCAATGGTGCCCATGTCCAGCCATCACTGTGTGAGAGGCAGGGGACACCCTGGACAGGTCTCCAGTCCATCACAGGGACACATAGAGACAAACAACCATTCACTCACTCTCTCACCTAGAGACAATTGAGAGTTACCAATCAGCCTAACATGCATGTTTTTGGTCTGTGGGAGAAAACCGGAGTACCCGGAGAAAACCCACACATGCACAGAGAGAACATGCAAACTCCACCCAGAAGGGTCCCCAGCCGGGATTTGAACCGACCTACTCGCTGAGAGGCAGCAGCTCCACCGACTTCACCACCGTGCTGCCTACCATGAAATACCCAAAAATCAAAATGGCACGCTTGATTAATGTGAATGTGTCGCAATGAAATGTGAAGCCAGTGGGATGTGTTCTGGTTTAACTTTTTTTTAGATTGATGATACATTCTTCATGTCGGTGATTCACCTGGTTTGTATGTTCTGATGTAAAATGAGGAAGCTCTAAGAGAACCAAACTTCTCTCTGATATTTAAAGGGACGTCACGTGTTTGGGTTTTTTGCAGGCTTTTTATGGAGCACAGTTTATTTTGCCATCCTCTCTGGAAAACACCCGTCGTGTTAACATCATTATTATAAAGGTAGTCCTCGACTTACGATGGAGTTCCGTTCCTACGGCGCGTCGTAGGTCGAAAATCGTCGTAAATCGGAAAACACTGTCCGCCACCTATACACGTACTGTACAATTACCAAGCACTTCGCCTATCCTAACACAGTACCCTACATAATGATCAAAAAACACATACAGAACATTTGGAGCCATAATGAAGAAAAAAAAGAGTTAATTTCTTACTGGTAGCTATAAGACTGAGCTGAACACAGCATCTCAGACTGAGGAAGTCTTTCGGACGAAAGACGAAACGTTTCCACAATTTTTTTTTGTTTCGTTTTGTTTTTTGAATGTCCAGAGGACCAGACTTAGCTTTTTAAGATTTTTCTACCTGGATTATTGAGCATCCATCAGG